>PVJH01014142.1:0-57874 GCA_004026705.1 Nesogale talazaci
GCCTAGGGGACTTTGTCTGCACATGCTGACTTTGGATTTTCCCATAGGTGTCTAATTAGTTTGCCTGATATCTTTCCAACCCCTTTATTGTGGCGTAGACAGCTAATTTTTGTTCAGTTTAGGCCTTCAGGGACACAAGCCAACCTTATCCCTAATCCAGTGACCCATCAGATAGAGAATTCTGGGTTGCTAAGTGCTTGTTTCTTTTTGCTCTTCCCACCTCCCAGCACTTAAAAATATGTATATATATTGTTCTACCTTGTATCTTTTGACCTACAACTTTAAAAAGCAATGATGTGGGAGGGTTGTCTGGCTTCCTTTAATTTCTTAAGGGGGAAGGCGAGTGACCTATACTGGTATCAGCTGGCCAAGGCAATTTCTGTGTGGTTCAGGTTAGACGGAGCTCCCTCCTCCAAACATCCTGCCCAAGACATACACTGCTTTTCAGCTGTATTCAATAATTTATTGCCAAGTCACTCAGTACTCATGATTATGGGTTTTAGGAGCCCTGCTGACGCAGTGGGTTACCAGTTAGAGAGCTAATCTTGAGAGAATTGCTAACCAGCAATTCCTTGGGAGAAAGAGGCTTTTTACTCCTGGAAAGGTTTAGTCCTGGAAACCTCAGGAGCAGGCTGAGCAGCCTGTAGGGTTGCTGTGAGTCAGAAAGGAAGTAATGGAAGTGAGTTAACAGAGAATAAATATCCAGGACAGTCATTTCTCAGCTGTGCCTTCAGGCTAACCTCTCTTTCTGGTCTTCGGCCTCTCAGCTACAAAACCCACTGGCCTCTGCTCATGCATTATATGGTTTTTTTAGGGCTATAATAAAGACCCTAAAAGCCAGCCACTCCACCTTCAATCCAACCCAAACCAAACTCACTCCTATCAAGTCAATGCTGACTCACCATGGCCCCCTGTGGGTTTCAGAGACTACAACTATTACAGGAGTAGAAATCCCAGTCTTCCGCCGGTGGAGCTGCTGGGGGCTGCAAACTGCTGACCATGATCACAGCCCGACATGTAACCACTGGATTCCATTTCTCCAGGAGTCACCCCAAGGCACTTGGTCTTAACTCCATAGGTCAGCAAACCTAGCTCTCCCAATTAAGTGCCTGGAGGCACCCTACTTCACAAACTTGCCTCCTGCCCCACTGCACTCAACTTTATTTGCTCAGTGGGTTGGAAATTCACTGCTCTGTCTCAGGCTGTGGTTCTTGCTTCTTCTGCTACCGCTCCTGTGGTGCGAAGGTTGTTTCCTGGATCGGGGTTTAATGAAGAGGGATCTCAGGGGCCTAAAGAATCCTGGTTCCTCTCTCCCCTGCCCGGTTCTCAGATGATTTTATACGCAGAAGGATGGCCATCATGATTAACCCTGCTGCCAACTACTCACAACTAATTCTTATCAGGGTCTTTTCCCACCTTCTCTTACCCAGACTCATTAGGGAAAAAAAAAATCAGTTCATGGGAGTCACAGAGAGCTATGGCTAGAAGAGCTATATAAATAATTCACTACTCTGTAGTTCCCATAGTTCCAGTATATCTTGACTTCCATATTATCAATTCAATAAGTGATTCAAATGGTTTCTCCAAATGTACATAATGCATAGTTTTGCTTCTGTTAACATTTATTTCCATAGCTTAGTTTACAATAATTTGATATGGTATTCCTTTTCTTTTTCTTTTTTGCTTTTTTTCAGGGGGGGGGACATCACTGCCCTCAGGTGGTGGGAGTAGGAGGCCCAGTCTTTGCTCCGTGGAGCTAAAATTGAACCTCCATCCCAGTGGGCCGCAGTCCCGCGCACAACCACTACGCCACCGGGGCTCAGCCCGATATGGTATTCCTAGTGTGTCTTTATTCTGCTTGGAATTCACGAAACTTCTTAAATCTGTAGAATTGGGGAAAATTCAAACCATTTATTTTATTTTTTTAAAGTTTTTTGGGCATCAATGCTCTCCGGTGGTGGGAGTAGGAGGCCCAACCCCACTGCTGGAATTGAACCTCCGTCCCAGTGGGCAGCAATCCTGCGCACCAAACCATTTATTTTAATACTTTTCTACCCCAGTTTTCTTTTTCTTTCACTCTGGAATTTAAATGACATGTATGTTAGATATTTTTATGTTATCATAGAGGTCTTGGGGGCCCTGGTGAGGCACTGGGCTGCCATCTCAGAGGTTAGCAATCTGAACACATCAACTGCTCAGCAGGGCTATGAGACTGTTTGTTCCTGGAGATAACCTCAGAAACCCAAGGGGGAAGTTTTACTTTGCCCTGCTTGTTGGGAGTGTTTAGTGTGAGTTTGATAGGTACCTAAATCTAGATTTATTTAAAACATTTTTTCCATTTGTCCAATGGACAAATTCTATTGCTCTCTCTTCAAGTTCAGATATATTCAGATATATATTCAGGTTTGTCCACTGAATTAAAAAAAATTGGGGTGCTGTTTTCTTATTCATTTTGTTAGATGTTGGTTGAAAGAGAGCTTATAGTCTAGATCTACTTTACCAGCTGACATAGATCAACTCGTATCCCCAAAACATTTTATCAACATGGCTGCATTTGATGTCAAATATTGTGTGGTTACATTCCATTTTTTGAGATGTGTTGTAAATCTTAGCTCCTAGGGTGCCTGGTTGCATAATGGGGTACCCATTGAACTATTACTTACAAATGCCAGTCATTCAAATGCACAGGTTGTTCTCTGGGAGAAGATGAGACTGTCTACTCCTGTATTGATTGAAGTGTCTGAAACTGATGGAGAGACTTCTATAAAGTGGTTACTCTTCTATAAAGAGTCAGAATTGACTGGATCACAATGAGGAACCCTGTAGCACTGTAGGGAAAATATTCATAGGAAATATCATTGTAGGAAAGGAAACCATAGGCATGGCTCCCCTCCATGTACCCCCTTATTTCTGGAATGCACCCATCCCCAAGCCCCCTTTAATAAAGACCTTGTCTGCACTAGAAATCCCTGCCTATTCTGCTTCTGTGAACTTCCCCTCTTCTTTGAACTTGCTTGTGAAGATAAAGCATAAAGACCTATGCCCCCCAGAAATAATAAAAAAACAACAACCCTATATCCATTTGACATTCAGGAATCAGATCTTTCAGAAGGCTGGATCTTCTGGGTTGCCGTCTAATAAATGTTCCCTCTTTCAAGTTTTCTAAGAATGCCACCTGGTCAAACCTGAGTTATGATTTTTCTGTTACAACACTGTTTCACAAACACTGAACTACAAGGTCATTGGTACAAAGTCACCACCCACTTCAAGAGAGAAAGATGAGGTTGTCTGTTCCTATGACAGTTAACAGCAGTGTTCTCACCCTTCCTAATGCTGCAACCCTTTAATACAGTTCCTCATGTCATGGCCCTCAACCACAAAATTATTTTCATTGCTACTTCATAGCTGTAATTTTGCTACTGTTTTGAATAGTCATGTAAATGTATGAAATGAAGGATGTATTTTCATTTTTACAAATTGAACATCATTAAGGTATAGTGATTCATCACAAAATAACATGTAATTATATATTGTGAAATATTTATTTCTAATTAAAAATAAATGAAATTTAGTCTTGAAGCATGGTCTACTCATATGTGCGCATGTCTACATGTGAGCAGACCCACATGGAGATGGACAGGGAAGCAGTGTCTCATTTCCTAAGACCATTGCAAATAAGTGTTTACCAATACTCTTAGATGACCCCAGTGAAAGGGTGATTCGGCCCCAAAAGGGGCCGTGACCCACAGATTGAGAACCCACAGGGATTGCTGTCACTCAGAAGCGACTCAATGACAGTAGATTTGGCTTTGGGTTATAATGTTAATGAGGCAGAATTAGGAACAGTTATTTTAATACAGCAGGATACATGCTACAGGCTTAGTTGTATCTTGAATCACCTCTTTTGTGATATAGAAGAGATTAAATAAGCAAACAGTGGAAAAGGGACTCTACCACCACTAAGCAAGAAGCATTGAAACTAGAGTGCATTCTTTGGACCCGGACTCCCTGATTGTGAACTTTCTATGCCCAAAGGGAAGTTAGTACCGAGACATGACTTGATCTCCAAGGAGTGCTGGACTCACAGGTGTCATTCTCCCATTAGAGTCGGAACTCTCAATTCAGACTTCTAGCCTACTAAGCTGTAGTATAATAAAATTTATTTGCTAAAAACAATCCACTTCTGTCTGGTGTTTCTGATATTGCTGTGCAAGATGACCTAGACACCATCTTTTTGCAGAAGTTCTGTTGTGTAAATGTCTAATTCTTCCTGAGCCTCAGCTATTTAAGGAAAATAGTTGCTTTCCTGGGTAATTGTAAGAATTAAGTGAGAAAATGCTGATAAGACATGTTTAGCCTTGTTCTTGTCAGTTAGTAAGACTGAACAAGAAGAAGGAGTCAAGATGGCATCCAGGTAGACTCACCCTCCCCGAGCTCCTGCTGCTAGACCAGAAAGTAAGAGAGAGGCATGGGAAGCAAGACTGAGGAGAAAACAATGGAGATTGATGCTTCTAGAGGGACTTGTGGGGAGGACAAAGTGGGGAAAGGGAGTAGTGAGCAAACAACACTGTAGACAGGAGAACAACTAGGAAATTAAAAGCAGCAACCAGGAGAACATAAAGATTCTGAGGGTGTTGGAGAAATAGCAATCTAGCTGAAAGGAATTCCTAAGAGAGAGAAGAAAGGTGATTGTGATTGTGGGAAAAGAGGTAAGTAAAAGGAAACCGAGGAAATACCTAGGAAGCAAATCAATAGGTAGAGAAATAAACATAGATGTGTACACATGTAAACACATTAACTTGTAAAAATAGAGGTATTGGCATATGCACATATATTTACCTGACAATACATTGAGGTAGTAGCCGGGTTTGGGGTCTCTGCTCAAACCCTGCCTTAATGTGAGAACACTTTTTCTAACAACCTGGTATTCTATGATGCTCATCCTCCTGGTATTATCACTGAAGACAAAATGGGTACATAAGCAAATGTGGTGAAGAAACCTGATGGTGCCTGGCTATCAAAAGATAAATTATCTATGGATTGTGATAAGAGTTGTATGAGCCCCCATTAAAATGATTTAAAAAAAAGAAAAATTATCTGGGGTCTTAAAGGCTAGCAGTTAAACAAGCAACCATCTAGCTGAGAAGTAAAGAGGCCACATGGAAGGACACCAGTCTGTGTGATCATGAGGTATTCAACCGGATTGGGTAAAAGGCACCAGAAGACCCCAAAGAAAACAAAACACAAATAACATCTTGTTGAGAAAAAGGGGTGTCAAACCAGAGACCCCAAACCCAGCTGTAGACAATGAGACATCCCCTCACAGGTCACAAGGAAGAGATGAATCAATCAGGGCACAGTATAGCACCAATGAAACACACGCTATTCCCCTGGCTCTTTGAGGCTTCCTCACCCCACACCATCATGACCCCAGTCCTACCTTTTAGTTTGGGCTAGACCTGAGCATGTATACTGGTACAGTTAAGAACTGAAGGTATGGAATCCAGGTCAGGTAAACCCCTCAGGAACATAAATGAGAGTAGCGGTACCAGGTGGGGAGGGGAGGAAGGGCAAACTGATCAAAACCATCTGCATATACCTTACTCGCAGGGACATGAACAACGGAAAATGTGAGGGAAGGGACACAGCAGTCAGTGTGAGATATGAAAATAATTTATCAAGAGGTCATAGTGGGGGGATGGGGAGCTGATACTAAAGTAAATGTTTATAAAACAATGGTGGCAACAGATGTAAAATATGCTCAATACAATTGATGTCTGGATTGTTATAAGAACTGTGAAGACTCCCAATAAAATGATCTTAAAGAAAAAAAGTTTGATATTATGTTCAATGTCAATATCTCAACCCTAGAATAGTGCATGGTGTGTATTAAGAGCTAAATAATGGTTATAGAATAGACAAACCAGATAACTGAAAACGGAGCAGGAAGAGAATGGAACAAGAAAATGTGAACCTACCGGAAATTAAGGAAGTACTTTAAGCCTGGTAATTCCCTCTGCCCCCAGGCATATAGCAGCTACACAGGCCTGTGGCCCATTAGCTCTTCCTTCTGAAGATGCTTTGATTACACAAGGTAGGCTCTCTAATTCATGTAGTGATTCACTATGCAAGCTGCAGCATGAACAGTTCCTCAGAGGCAGGGAAAGAGTCCCCTATCCCAACTTCTCATACTTTTCTGGAGATACAAGGGAATGCTTTGTGATTTTGGAGCCTGAAGGAATATCCTAGATTCACAAGTATTGGAAGAAATGCCTGAAAAGTGAAAACTACACATTTATGTCAAGCAGTGACAGAGACAAAGTAGAGGCTTGGGGATGGGGGAGGTACTGTCTTTCTCCAAACATGACAGGACTGCAACACCAGACATACAGGAGGATTTACTGCCCACACCAGGGGGCCACCAGGCCACCAGTCAATAGGTATTTACATGCTCCCAAGCCCTAAGAGTATTAACTAAGGACAAAGGATTAGTGGTGTTTACATAATAGGTGGCCCTCACAGCCCCTGACAGAGTCATTCTGTAAGGACAGTAGAAGGAATCAGTTTCTTGAGCCTGGGGAAAAAAGGAAAGAAATATCTTAAAAAATATCATTGAAGGGCTGAGCCCCAGTGGCGTAGTGGTTGTGCGCGGGACTGCGGCCCACTGGGACGGAGGTTCAATTCCAGCAGTGGGACTGGGCCTCCTACTCCCACCACTGAGAGCAGTGATGGCCCCCCCCCAAAAAAAAGTATATATATATCATTGAATTAATTGATTCTCACTGTAGTCCATTTGAATGAATATTTAAAAAGAAATAATCTATATTCCTCCTTTTAACACTTTGATGTGTTTCCTTTCCGTGTTTTCCCTTGCAAATAGTTTTTATGCTGATGATTTTTTTTAACAATATTATAATCTGAGCAAATTATCATTAAGTGTTGCTGGAAAATATCATTTTGATGAATTAAAAGTGATTCATTTTGTGGATTCACCAAAAAAAGTTTGATCATCTTAGTGACTGTTGAATCTCTTTTCAAAATTTTGCTGGTAAAAGTCAATTAATAAGATCTTTGAACACAAGTCCTTTGTGTTCAAAGTTACCTTTGAAAGTGCAATTAAATGGGAAATCATGGTAAGCCAATAATTGAAATTGATGAATTTTTTTTCAATATATGATTTGAAAGATAGGGTAACATTTTTACTAGGGAGTCACACGTAGTCTGAAGATGAGAGAAACTTGCAAAATGTTATACCAGCACTTATTAGTATTGCCATGGCGAACAAAAGCTAGACCAGAACTGATAACTAATGTATGGCCGAAGAATTTCATACAGCATGTCTTGAAGGACAATGAGCATAATTGCTAGCTAAAACATAGTTCCCAATTTGACCTTTGGAGTCTGTTTTCTCAAAACCGGCTGGATTCTTCAAAAGAGCACAACACCTAAGGCAAAACAGTCTTAATAATTGTTATGGGTTGAATTGGGGTCCCCAAAGTAGTTGTAAACCCTCCCTGCAGTGCCAGTAGGCATCATCCCATTTGGCAGTGGATTGTCTTTGTTGCCTTAAGTGAGCGTGGATTACTGCAGGGTGTATATTGAATCGATCTCTCTAGAGGAATGGAAGAGTAAATAAGGGAGCAGGGCACAGAATTCAGCAGGAGCGAGGTGAAGACCTGCCACCAACTAGAAAGGAGAAGCTGAAGTGACAGAGAGCTCCTCCCCACTCCCCTCCCCCCCTCCTCACCTCACAGAGCCCAGAGAGAGAAATCCTTTACCTACGGAGTTACCAGCTCAGAAACTCACAGAGATAGTTCTCCCACGAATCTCCATGGACTTAAGGGCTGTGAGTTTGCTTTGGTTTGGAATGGTACAGCAATCAGAATGCAAACACACCAGTGACTTCACAGGATAGTGACATGGTGGTTGATTTCCCTAAAGATCTACAGTCTTGAAAAACTTATGGGATGGTTCTATTCGGAATTGACTCACCAACATTGGATAAACTGCATGAGAAGAAGTGTTTGTACGCTAAAGGCATCCACTAGCCTTGCAGCAACACCACTGTCTGACTCAGCAGTGACTTAACAGCCTCAAGACTTGATTGTCAAAAGCACATCTAAAGATAAATGTTCTGCATGGATCACCCCAACTCTATGACTCTAGAACTCTGGTTTCAGAAGAATTAAAGCAACTTCTTTTTTTTTTGGGGGGGGGGGCATCACTGCTTCTGGTGGTCATGGGCAATACCCAGTGCTGCTCCTGAGAGCCGCCGCTGGATTTGAACCGCCAAGCTCACGGGCTGCAGTCCCGCACTCAACCACTTACACCACTGAGGCTCAGCCCTTAAAGCAACTTCTTTGTGTAACCTCTTCCCTTCAACCTTGATCAATTTCTTAAACACCTGATGTTGGTCTGATTCAATGTCTAGTGAGTGCTTAGTCTCTGTGTTAGTTTGAGTTGGCTAGAAAAACTAATCCAAAGACACTCATATGTGCATAATAAAGAGTTTTATATAAAAAGTAATTATATGTTATTATTATTATTATTTATTTATTTATTTATTTATTTTGGGGGGGCATCACTGCTCTCCGGTGGTGGGAGTAGGAGGCCCAGCCCCACTGCTGGAATTGAACCTCCGTCCCAGTGGGCCGCAGTCCCACGCACAACCACTACGCCACCGGGGCTCAACCCTAATTGTATATTATTAAGAAAACATGCCAACTCAGTTCAGATCAAGTCCATAAGTCCAAAACCAGTGTGTTAGTCTGGGTAGACTAGAGGAACAAATTTATAGACACGCATATGGATATAAGGGAATGGTTTATATAAAAAAGGATTGGAACACTCAGAAAGCATCCCAACCCAGTCCAAAGTCCTAAGTCCGATATTAGCCCATATGCCCGTTACCAGTCTATAATGTCTCCTTCCAACTCACAAAGTCACAGGTCAGTGGGTGCAGAATCCTGGCGCTGGCAGGGGTCTCCCCATGGCTCCTCGCTTCCAGGGCTCAGGATCCATCAATAGCATCCAGTGATGGCAGACGCAATTCATTGCTGGCAGGGGTCTCCACATGGTCTGTCCAGCTTCAGAGGTCTGGCTCCATCAGGGCAGTCGTGTGGCTTCCTTTTTGGGTCCTCAGATGCTGCCGTCATGTCTTGTCCGTGATTAATCGTCTCTGAGACTAACTCCCAACAACTAAGAGAGAGTTCTCATCCCCATGAGGGAAACATTTCGTGATTTCCCAGAAGTCTCAGGAGAAAACCATGCCCACATGGAGGCCTCATTGGCTACTCAATGGCTATCTCCAGATGAACAGGCTAGACTCCACCCCTACATCTCAATCATGAAATTAACATAAGCACTTGACCAGCACAACCAGTCTGTAAATTGTTTTTCAGCCTCATGTAACACACGCAATGATCACAGGCCAATGTGTGCAAAGTATTGTGGATTCAGTGGTGGTGGAAGTATCTCAGTGCTGGCTTGGGTCTCCATATGGGTCCTCCAGCTTCAAGGTTCTGGCTCCATCAGCGTAACTCCATGTGGCTTCTCAATAGGAATGTCTTGTAGGGAGATGATGTACAGAAAGTGTGTTATTTTTCTCTTGGTGTTTCCAAATGAGGTTATCAAGCTCCAACCTGATTGACAGGTTAGACTCTGCCTCTTCCTCAAGTTGACAGTAGATTATATAACTGCCACACTCTCTGGTAACATTTTTAAAAGTGTCTCTTTTTTTGGCATCACTGTCCTCTGGTGATCATGGGAACTACCCAGCTTTGCTCCTGGAGAGCTGCTGCTGGATTTGAACTGCCAAGCCCGTGGGCCACAGTCCTGCACTCAACTACTATGCCACTGGGGTTCAGCCCCAAAAGTGTCTTTTATGGGTTACCTCATTCCATGTTTTATTGTTGAGTTTCATCAAACCATAATCAATTAATATGTAATCAATTTCATACTCATAGAGATCTTTTAGGACAGTGTACAACTGCTCTTTCCCAGGCTATAATCTTTTTAAAAAATGTTTTACAATTGATTTTAATCTTTTTATTTTTCTGAATTTAAAAGATTTCCCATTGTGAACATATTTACTATTTAACTGGAAAAGAAAATGTATTAAAAACAAAACAAAACAAAACTTTTATTGTAAAAAACCAAAACCAAAAAACTTTTATTGTGTTAGGTGAAGGTTTACAAAGCAAATCATGTTTTACATTCACCGTCGCATCCAATCTCCCCTTGTCTTGCTCTGCTTCCATCACTTTCCCTCTATCTCATTCCCTTTGGAATATTATCTTCCCTTACACTTTCACCAGGTTAACAATGGTGATAGGTATAAATAACCTGTGTCTTCCATTTCCCTCTCTTCCATCTCAAACTCCTGGTAGCCATCAGAGTTTATTTCTTTTAGTGTGAAGATATTTTCTTGATTTTTTAATAACAGGGTACTCATATACTATTAGTCCTTTTGTGATTGATTAATTTCATGCAGCACAATATCCTTCAGCTTGATCCTTGTCATGACACCACAGTCTTTAATGTTGGGTAATGTTTCATTGTCTATGTGCCAAAGTTTCTTTATCCATTGTTCCACAGACGGGGGCTTAGGTATTTTTGCTGTTGTGAAGAGTGCTGTTATGAACAGGAGTGTGAATATATCTACTGTGCACTCTTATTTGTTTAAGAGTCACATGTATACTTAATTGCTGTGTCAAATTTCTATTCTCAACTTTTTGAGAAGGTGCCACACTGTTTTCCACACTAGCTGCAACAATGACAGTCCCACCAGAAATATATGAAGGTTTTACTTTCTTTTAATCCTCTCCAGCATTTTGTTTCTTGGGAACCTTTTTTTTTTGAACATTGCTTTTAAAACCAGAGTGAAGTAGCAGTTCGTCACTATTTTGATTTGCATGTCTCAATAGATAATGATTTTGAGCATTTTAATTATTCAGGTGTTTTTGGCCACTTGAATGTTTTCTTTGGTTTGTTCATGTCCTCTGTTCATTTTTAAATGGGATCATTTGTCTTTTTCTTAAAAAATTGTTTTAAATAAATTATTTTCTTGGGGGCTTTTACAGCTCTTATAGCAAACCATCCATCAATTGTATCGAGCACATTTGTGCATCTGTTGCCATCATCATTTTCAAAACACTTTATTTCTACTCGAGTCCTTGGCATTTGTCTTTTACTTGTTGTCATACTGAAAATTTCCACGGATTTTAGAGATTAGTTCCTTATCCAATATGTCATTGCCAAATATGTTACTTTTCCAGTCTGTGGGTTCTCTTTTTACTTTTTTGGCCAAATCTTTTAATGCACATAGTTGTTTATGTGCACATAATGCACATTAATATTTAGGAGGCCTCAGACATCTACTTTGTCTCCTGCTTTCTGTATTTGTCATGACTCTTGAGAGTGTGTCTATACCAAGTCGTAAGGCCCCTAAATTTGCCCCTAGTATTTTCAATGGGGATCTTTATAGTTCTAAGTTTTACATTTAAATCTTTTAGGTGTTACATTCATATTGGAAATCCAGTTTTGGCAGTCTCATTTGTTGAAGAGCGTATCTCTTCCCAATTTGCTATGTTTGGGCCCTTTATCAAAGATCAGCTCTCTGTATGGAGAAGGACTTACTTCTCGGTTGTCAACTCTGTTCTATTGTCCTAAGCATTTCTCATTGTACCAGTACCAGGCTGTTCAATGACCAGGGCTATGCAGTAGGTTTTAGATCAGGAAGTGAGAGGATCCCCATGTTTGTTCTTCTTTAGGAGTGCTTTGCTTATCTCAGGTCTCTTCCCTTTTCATATAAAGTGGGTGATTGATTTTTCCATCTTTTTAAAGAATGATGATGGGACACAGATCAGGATTAGCGTGTTGTGCTGTTTGGCAGTCATGTGCTTATGTTAATTTTATGATTGAAATGTAGGGGTGGAGTCTAGCCTATTAATCTGGAGATAGCCATTGAGTAGCCAATGAGGCCTCTATGTGGGCATGACTTTCTCCTGAGACTCTTGGGAAATCTCGTGATATTTCCCTCGTGAAGATGAGAAGCTATCTTTCCCAGTTGTTGGGGGTTAGTTTCAGAGAGGATGAATCACGGACAAGACAAGCTGGCGAAGAGACCACACAGCTTTGCTCTGATGGAGCCAGACCTCTGAAGCTGGGGTGGCCACATGGAGACCTCTGCCAGTGATGAGTTGCTTCTGCTGTTGATGGACCCTGAGCCCTCGAGGAGAGGTGCCCTGCCAGCACTGGGATTCTGCACCCACTGACCTGTGACTTCGTGAGTCGGAAGAAGACTTTACAGACTGATTTCGGGCATCTGGGTTAATTTCGGACTTATGACTTTGAACTGGACTGGGCTGGGATGTTTTCTCCTTGTCCCATTCCTTTAGTATATAAACCCTTTCCTTCTATCCATAAGCATGTCTATGAAATTTGTTCCTCTAGTCTACCTGGACGAACACATGCTGTTAACCACAAGGTTTACAGTTAAAAACTACCCGTCACTCTGTGGGAGGAAAAACAAGCTTTTCTGCTCCTGTATAGAGTTCTAGCCCCAGAAAACCATGGGGGCAGTTCTACTCTGTCACCCAGGGTTGCTAAGAGTCAGAATTGACTTCAAAGCAGTGAGTTTGGAGGGTTGACTTTGGCTTTTGGTAGTATTGATATTTACACAATGTTAAGCCTTTCTACCTATCGACATGATATGTTCTTCCATTTATATACATTTCTTTGAATTCAATTTATTGTGCTAGTGTTTGGCAATTTTCTTTATACAAGTCTGTTTTTTCTGTGGTTAGGGTTTTTTCTTTATTTTTGAACAACTTATTGATATATAATTCCCATACTGTACAATTCAATGGTTTGAATCTATTAAAATGATTTGTGCAATCATCACCATAATAAATTTTACAACAATTTCCTTATTGTTGCATTCATTATTATTAGCTTCTAATTTTCCCTCACCCTTCCTGGCTATAGCCAAAGAAACTATTAATCTAGCTACTATTTCTATAGATTTACCTATCCTGGATTTTATATAAAGAAAAAATACATAACCCTCCTAAAAAAATAACAAAATCAAGCACAAAGAACCTCAATAAAAAAAACCAGCAGATAATAATAAAAGCTAGAACACATTAAAAGGAAAAATAAATTGTTAAAATTTAATCTAGCTATATCTGTATTGATTCAGTTTATGATGCACTCTATCTGAAGGTACAGCTAGTCACATTCCAAGTCAATGGTCTGAGGAAATTCAATGGCGGGTTAATACCCATAGGCTCTGCAAATGGAATTTGGGCTTTCACTGTTGGCATAGCCTTCTGTAAACCAGATGCTCAGAATTTAAATTCTAAGACTATTTCCTCCTCTGATCTTAGATTTTATTATTTACAATCCTGTGTCACACAAGTCAAGGTGTTTCTTCACTGTGGGCTTAGCTGTCACCTCATTTAGATGGGGTGTTAGTCTGGGTAGACCAGAGAAACAAATCCAGAGACACTCACATATGTGTAAGAGAGAAATTGTATATTAAGAAAATATTCCAGACCCATCCTGATCAAGTCCATAAGTCTGCTATTAGCCTGTATGTCTGATACCAGTCTATAAATTCCCCCTTCAGACTCACACAGCACATACAATGATGTTGAATGCAAGAAGATCACAGGCTAGAGGGTAGAAAATCTAGTGGATCCAGTGGCAGTGGAAGCATTTCAGCACTGATGTGGGTCTCCACATAACTCCTCCAGTTTCAGGGCTCTGGCTGCC
Organism: Nesogale talazaci; assembly: GCA_004026705.1. Taxonomy (NCBI): domain Eukaryota; kingdom Metazoa; phylum Chordata; class Mammalia; order Afrosoricida; family Tenrecidae; genus Nesogale; species Nesogale talazaci. Next base: position 13,777 of record PVJH01014142.1, read on the forward strand.
ATCAGCATAGCTCCATCTGGCTTGTCAATAGGAATGTGTAGCAGAGAGACTATGTGTCCTATCTCCAGGGAGGAAGACAGGAAAGAGTTCCCAAAATCCTTAAGGTCATGCCCACACAAAGGTCTCATTGACGATGACCTAATTGACTAGGCTAGACTCCACCCCTTTACAAGTTGATGGGAAAATTATGTGACAGCCACCAATGCCTACTTGTTTTAAGAAAAACTTTTAAGACCTCAGACACTTTTCTTTCTGATAACCAGGCACCTGCTTGCCTTGTTGACCACATTTTGCTATAACTCTAGTTAGTTTTCATCCTAAATATTTCATCTTTTTTCTGGCTATTGTACACGATACAATTCTCTTGATTTCCTTTTCAGAATTCTTACTGCTAGTACATTAGTGTGCAATTGATTTTTGCATGTTGATCTTGAACCTACCACATTGTTGAATCTTTCACTTATTTCCAACAATTTTCTTGTCATGTTCTGGGTTTTTCTTTTTTTTTTGGGGGGGGGGCATCACTGCTCTCCGGTGGTGGCAGTAGGAGGCCCAGCCTCACTGCTGGAATTGAACCTCTGCCCCAGTGGGCCACAGTCCTGCGCACAAGCACTACGCCACCGCAGCTCAACCCCTGGGTTTTTCAATGTATGGAATTATACCATCTGTAAGCAGAGATTGCTTTACTCCTTCTTTGACAATTCAGATAACTTTTAATTTCTCTTTGTTGTTCTCTTAACTCAGGCTAAGATTCCAGCACAACAATAAATAGGAGAGTTGATGAAGGGCATCCTTCTTTGGCCCCTGTTTTCAAGGAAAATGCTTTTGGTTACTCTGTATTGTGCAAGATGTTGCGTTACATATGTACCTTTTGTTATTTTGGGAAATTTCTTGTGTGTTTTTATCGGAAATTGGTATTGGAATTGGAATTTGTCAAGTTAGGCGGTAAGCTTTACAGAAGCAGCTTGCCAGATGTTTTCTCTCGTGAAGACACTAGTGGGTTTGGATCGCTGACCTTTCTGGTTAACAGTTGAATGTGAAGCCATTGTGCCACGAGCATTCGTTATCCACAGGGAGTCTGAGACACAGAGACTTGCCTAACGCTGTTCAGCTATTTATTGAATTGAGCTGGAATTCAATCCAGCCATGATGACTCCAAAAGAAATGAAAAGAAAAGAAACAAAAAACCAAATTCACTGCTTTTGAGTCCATTCCAACTTGTTATGATTGTACCAGCTGTGAATTGTATCAGTCACTGTACAAACTGCTTCTGCTGGGTCATTCTAGGAAGGAGGACTAGAACAGAAAACAAATATTGGATTGTTAACCCAAAGCTTGGTGAGTCAAACTGACAAACTGCTCCCTCAGAGAAACCTAGCAGTCTGCTTCTGCAAAGACGGCAGCCATGAGCATGTTGAGGGCAGTCCCAATCAGTGATATGGTGCTATCACAAGTTGTGTCAGGCAGGGTTCTCTTAGAGAAATAAAACCAGGACACTAGTAGTTCTCTTTATATATTTATATATAGAGAAGGGTATATAAGATAGGAAAGAAACAGTTAACTATCTATAAAGCAGTACAGATTGCTCGGTGCAACTCACTTGCATGAGACAGCTAGAAGACTGGCAGTCCTTGGAGTCTTGAGGGCCGCTAAGTAGTCCTCTGTAGAGCAATTCAGGCTATCTGGTCACAGTAGCAAACAGCAGAGCAGGTCGCCGACAGTCAGCCAGATGACAGAGTCCAACAGTCCCCAGCTCAAGAGATGTATATCCCAGGAGTGTGGTGAAGTAGGGCTTGAAGGAACCTCAACTCACAGCTACACAGCCCACGATTAGGTGTCACACAGGTAGTGTTGCTTGGAGGTCGAGGCACAGAATGAACAAGGCAGCTGTCTGGTCTTAAGATCTGAAAGCAAGAGAGCAAGGGTGGAACTTGTCAAGTCTTTTCTATCTCCGCCCTTCAATTGATTGCGTGTGTTCATTGGCCATGTCATCACAACAGATCTACCTATCGTTTTTGGCCATGTTGGCACCACTAGCTTACTTGTGACACGAGTCAAACTCAGTTTTACAGGACTCAGAGACAACAACAACAACAACAACAAAATGTGGAGCTTAGTTTGATTCTAGGCTGCCACATTTAGCTCTGGATCTTAGAGAGGCTTGAATGGAACTTTCTTGCTGTCTTTGGATAGCGCTTGCTTCTCCACCCTGTGGATTCATGCAGGGTTCGGGTGTTGTCTCCACCTCTAAGAACCACACGCAAGTGCACAAGGCCTATCCGTGACACCGTTCATATGAAACGTTTGTTAAAGTAGAATTGATTTCTGGTTCAGTCCCTGTGCGACGCAGGGGGAGGTTTAATTCTACTGTTATGTCTGTTTCCTCATCAGGGCCCTGAGGTGGTCTCAAACATTCCATGAGTAGGGCAGCATCTCCCAGTTTCTCTCATGGGAATGAACAACCACCAGGACAAGACCCTCCTGTGGTCTGCTAGCTCTCTCATCAGTCAAAGTCCTCACTTTGAGGGTACAACATGAGGAGACTCTCTCCAGGCTGCTGTCCTTTCAATATGCCAGGCGTGAGCCTGAAGCTTTCAGAGGCTCAAAAGCAACGATCATCTCCTGACTGACCTACATTTATGTCCTCGAGTTGATAGTCACAGTTATGTTTACTGTGTTAGGCTTAGAAGAAGAAAAGGAAAGGTGTAGAAGAGGAGGGAGTTTTCTTACATGAATCACATGTATTTTCATTTTTTTCCTGAAGGGGCCATGGGTTAAAAGTTGTTCACCTCTGAGAATGACGTGATGACCCCTCCCAACCGCACAACTCTCTGCTCCGGCCTCCCGCCCCCCGACAGGAGGTCTTCCTGTCCTGAATGCAGAGCCCGTGGGTTGCAGGGTTCTTGGATTTTATTTTTCCAAGCCCTCTTTGAGCCCTGCTCTTCACCAGCCTGAGATTGAGATCTGACCGCTGACTTCTTCCCTGGCCATGTTTCGTCCTGCTCCTTCTACCCCTTGCTCCTCTGGGCTGCTCTGCTTGTCTTCACCTGTGTGTGGACCCTTCTGCTGGGTTATCAGCTTTCATGGGACACTTACTGTCATCTCCCTTCTGTGACTTTATGATGTCGGACATAGTGGAGACTGATGTGCAGGAAAGAATGGTGAGATGGATGAAATATGGAGACATTTGGAGTACAGAAAAAGTGAAAAGACGGCCCGCCGCAGCCCAGATAGAAATGGACAGAGACCAAAGCAGTGGCTGTCACATTCACCCACCCAGCCCCCCCTGTGTTGAGCAGCCTTGTGCTTCAGAGGGTCCCAGTGCAGTGGTCCTTCTGTACAGCCTCTCAGGTGTACTGGACCTGTTTGATATACATTCCCCACCAAAGTCACGTGATGGCAGACCCAACTTGCACACGGTTGGGAGTAAGAAGTTCAATGAGGCCAGCCAGAGACACGAGGGTCTCCTCCTCAGAGCCCAGGGGAGGCCAGGAGCTGGAGCAGCTGCCACCCACCCCCTCCCCTGAGCAGCTCGCTGCCTTCGGAAGACGTCGACAGGGCCCCCTACCTCCAGGAAGACGATGCAGAAGGAGGGTCTTTCTTGGACGACCCCATCCTGAAGCCAGAAAAAAACATACGGTTGGAGACAGGAACCCGGCAAGCAGGCGGTCAACTTGGCTTCTCTCTTGGAAGAACCGCCTGTGAAGGGTGGGCTCAGCGCCCTGGCGGGAGCCCCCTCCCTAAAAAACTCAGAAAGTAACTGGGCACAGATGGGCTTGAAAAACCTGAAGGTGGTCAGCGACAGGATGGGCTGGCTTGATCCAGAGAAGAGAGACGATGAGACTACCCGCATGACTTTAACAGCCCCAGCCACCGCTGGGAGAAGCGTGAGGTGAGCTTCGGGAAAGACCTGTCGGTGGAAGTGGACAATGGGGACACCGGTGACAAGCTCGACGACCTCACGCAGGTCCTCACCGTCCCCCAGCTCCGCGACGTGGCCGATTACCTGGAAGATGTGGCCTAGCCAGGCCGCCCGCTGCCACCGCCCCTCTGAGAACTGGACAAAGCCCCATCGGCCCTGCTTCCTGCACAATCTTCGGCCGCAGGGCAGCCCTCCGTGGTGCCTTGCGTTTCAAAAGACTGCAGATATTTTCAAAAATTACCTTTTCACCTCTAAACCAGGCCCTTGATTGGAGCGCGTGTTTGGAAGACTTACTGTTCTTAACTGGGTTCTTACTGTTCTTGCCCACAAGCTTCTCTGTGATGATGGATATCTGAGCGCAAGTTCCCCTCCAGAGTGGACCGCCGGTGCGCAGGAGGGAGCCCAGCGTGGGGTTGTGCTGGCTGTGGGTGGCGCTGAGCTGAGCTGAGCTGAGGGTGGGAAGGCTGGCCACCAGGGAGGTGACAGGCTGCCACTGCCGCTCTGAGCTGCCCCTCAGGAACTGCTCCACAGGTGCTGTCCTGGTACCTGCCGTGGATGACCGTGTTCAGGCCAGCGCCTTCCTCCCGTGGGCCTGTTGGCTCCGAGCAGCGGAGTAACTGCAGACCGCCAGCGAAAACTTCCAGTAGCAGTGGCTTGTGACCATGGGCAGCGGGGCAAGATAGGAGCCAGCGCTGGGTTGCCCAGGGCAGCCCCGCCTGGAAGGCTATGCAGACCCAAGGATGGGAGGAGCTGGCTGCCTTGATGGGATCATCTTTCTGCACACTGCTGTCTGAATTAATGATGCCTCAAACCAGTCAGTCCTCTTCTGTCTGAGTTCTGGAGGTGGGGGTGGGAGGTGTGTGTCAGTGTTGTTGGAGCCTGAAGTGTCAAGAGAAATAGAGAAACATATGATTAAAGACCCTGTGCCATCAAAAAAAAAAAAAAAAAAAAAAGCTTTTCACCTCCTTTTGATTGGGTTCGTGGCAAATAATTATATTAGCTACTGTCCTTTGAGTACATATGTCATACCAGGCACTGTGCATAACAGCCCCATTGCTAATCCTTACTGACTTCCTTTAAGGATCCTAGTATGTCCCTATAGCACAGGCTTTTCTCAAAGTCATGTCATCAGTCCAAACTAGTCCAAACACTCCATTCTGTTTGGCCTCCAAATCTATTGTGGTCAGCCCTGCTACCCAGGGTTTGTGTCTTGGTCCTCTATTGTTGCTGTACACAGATATCACCAATAGGTGACTTTCCAGAACAAAGATTCTCCGAACTTCAAAATGAAACACACTGTCATTGAACCAATTGCTACTCAAGGAGCCTATAGGCCAGGGTTGAGCTGTCCTTGTCGGTTTGTGAGACCAAATCTTTATGTGAATAGAAAGCCTGGTCTTAATCCCATGGGGGAACTGGTGATTCAAACTGCTCATCTTGTGACTAGCAGTCCAAATGCAACCATTACTCCTGAGGGCTTCAAACTTTCCTGAAGAAATGGAATGAAAATATGATAGAGATTTCCCACAAGTTTTTAGAAGTTCTTGCATATTTTCTCAAAGTTCCAGGAATCAGGATTTCAGCTGTACTGATAGGCCCTACTGGTGTGTAACCTCAATTTATTTATCACGTCACATAGCATTATGAAAGATGATTGCATCACCTTAGATTTGTTTAGATCCACAGCTACAGCTATTAGGGCTCCAACATCTATCTTGCAGGGACACAATTCAATCTGTACCAGTTAGCTACTGTCTCATTAATTATTTAGGGAATGAGCTGTGTCAGCAACTTGGTAAAGAAACATACTCCAGACACTTGGCCTTTGGGGAGTTTAATTAAAGACCTTGGGGTAGACCAGAAAGGAAAATATCAACTAAGAAGAACAAATCTGTTTCCTGGCCCTATGGAGGGAACCACCTCCTTCCTTGTGTCTGTGATCCTGGATCAGGGTCAGAGAAATGAGTACTTGAGGAGAAAAAAGTTTTTATGATTCAGTTTAAACCTCTAAACCTAGTAATTTTTTTTTATGATTTGTAGATTCACTCCTATAAACCAAAATGTGCTTGTGTGAAATAGCTCGTGCATATCTATTTAAAGGGTGTAAAAATCAAATTTCTTTTTGTTATTTAATCAATGAAAAAAAATGCGTTACTTCAAATTAGAGTGATTCCAGGAAACACTCCATATTTTTATAAATACTAGTTCCAAGAAGGAAGAGAGCATTCTGGACACAACACTTCTTGGAGGAACTTGAACTAGTCCTTGGCAGATGCCTGGTGATTATGTAGGCGGAGAGAGGAATGGAGCGGACACTTTAGAGGAGGGAAGTGTAAACCAGCCTTGGTGGCCGAGGTCCTGGGGAGCTGAGTCAGGTCATTTCCATATCACATTGTCTTTTGGGAAAAACTGAGAAGTGTAGTTGTTGGAGAGTGGCTTTGAAGTCAAACACATTTTGGCTTCATCACCAGCTCTGCCCATGACAAGCCTTGTGGCCTTTGGCCAGTTGCTGAAACTCCCTAAGCCTTATTTATCTTCATTCCAAATGAGAATAATGATGCACAACTACTCACAGGGTTTTTGAGAGGATTAAATATCATGTAGTTTAGTTCCTGGTTCAGGAATCGGAGGCAGTCCAAATAACTCTGAAGTGTTCAGATTCCAGTCATATCCATGCTTTAGTTTACCTCAGTGATCAATAATGGAAAAGTATGCTTTCTTCCAGCTCATGGGATTTACAGAGCAGCAAAGCTCACCATTTTTGCCCACAAAATGGTGGGGTGAAGAAAATATATTATCTGCAGTCCACACAAAGCTATCTCTGAATAGGGATATCCTTCTTTCCCCCAGCAACAACACTAACATCGCACCAGCCTCTGGCACTCCTCTGCAACCCTCATGGATCATCTCATAGGCTTTCCCAGCACTTGGAAGAGTAAAATTCAGTCTAATGACTCTGGAGCTCTACAAAAATTCAGAAGAACGAACAGGTCTCAGCTTCTTTCAGAGACCTCACTATGTGAGGCTGGCTCACAGCAATTCTGCTTTTCCTTGGGTCTTTGATTCTCTCTCTCTCTCTCTCTCTCTCTCTCTCTCTCTCTCTCTGCTGTTTCTGAGCATCACAGTGGTTCCATATCACCATTTTCAAAGCAGTCAGAAGACGTGGGCTCTAGTTCAAGCTGTACTAATTAGCTAAGCAATCCTTAGTAGGTCACTTGAGATTTTGGACCTCCACGTACTCATTCAGATCAGTTGAAAACTGTATATGGTAGTGCCTTGAAAGTACTCTAAAATGAATAGCTCATATCAAGGTAAACAAAGGAAGAAGATTCATCGTGTCCCTGTCTCCTTTACTCAGCCATGAGTTGAGTGGCAGACCCTGGAAGAAAATGTCTCCTCAATAGTTTACTCTGAATGGGGACTTAGGAGTTGAGACTAACCCCAAGACTTCTGACTCTTAGAGCAGGACACTGTGCATTGGGTGGCTTCTCTCATAAAACGTTTTTGGGGTGAGGTTGTGTAGCCGACATGATGTCAGGCATAACAAATAATGGCATAATCTTTTTGTTTTTGTTTTTGTTTTTGGCATAATCTTTTGGAGTGAAAGTCCAAGCCCAAAGAATTTATCAATAGCCATCAGTTAATTGTCTTTATCTTGGTGAAGAATCCAGCAGCTTGGTCAAGATGTCAGTATCATAACTTATTACTTGTGTTACTCTTGTTAAGTTACTTACCTTCTACTTTCTTCATCTGTGAAGTGTTAATAATACAAAATTTGAGTAACTCTCTAATCAGGCTGCTACCAGGGTTATTACCATTTTGTAAATAAAAATGTGTAGGCTTTAAGTGTCTTGCAAACCATACAATTTCCTCTTATGCTAATTTGCTGTGTTGGTCATGTAGGTGATGTCAATTTCATGACTGGGATGTAGGGGTGGAGTCTAGCCTGTCAATCTGGAGCTAGCCAATGAGGCCTCTGTGTGGACATGGCTTTCTCCTGAGAATTCTGGGAGGTCTCGTGGTATTTCCCTCATGGAGATGAGAGACCATTTTTCCAGTTGTTGGGAGTTGCTCTACTGGCAAGATAAGATGGCAGCATCCAAGGAACCAGAGAAGCCACACGACCTTACCCTGCTGGAACCAGACCTCTGAAGCTGGAAAAGCCACAGAGAGACCCTGCCAGTGCAGAGATGTTTCTATCACCAATGATACTGCTGATGGATCCTGAGCCCAGGAAATGAGGAGCCATGAGGGGACCCCTGCCAGAGCCAGGAATCTGCACCCACTGGCCTGTGACTTTGTGAGTTGGAAGGAGACATTAAAGACTGGTATTGGACATATGGGCTAATATTGGACTTATGACTTTGGACTGGGCTGTGTTGGGATGCTTTCTCAATGTTCCATTTCTCTTATATGTAAACATTTCCCTTATATCCATATGCATGTCTATGAATTTGTTTCTCTAGTCTACCCAGACTCACACATTTGCTTTGTGCCCTGTGTGTGTGTTATATGCACGTGCATGTTATTTAGTAGGTGACAAGCTCTGGTGGTGCTGCTGGTTAAGTGATGGACTGTTAATCACAAGATCTTCAATCCACCAGCCCTTCTTTGGGAGAAAGATGAGGTTGTCTGCTCCCACAACGATTTACAAAGTCTCTCCGGGGGGACATGGGAGTCGGGGAGGTGGGAGAAGGAGGTGGTGTTGACCAACTCAGGGACAAGGGAACAAATGATCCAAAATTAGTCGTGATTAGTGTGAGAGGTCTGGTAGGGATTGATTAAGAATAATGAAACCGAGAGAAATCACTGAAACCCAAAGGAAGGCTGAGCATGATAGTGGGACAAGAGGAAAGTAAAAGAAAATATGTGGCAGTAAAAGAAAATAGAGGTCTAAATACACATATGTACATATATAATATTTATATATGATGATGGGGAAATAGATCTATGTGCACATACTTATAGGGTTAGTATTAAGGCAGCAGATTAACATTGGGCCTCCACTCAAGTACTTCTGCAATGCAAGAACACTTTGTTCTATTAAATTGGCATTCCATGATACTCAGCTCCCTCATACAATCGCTGAAGACAAAGCAGATGTGTAAACAAAAGAGGTGAAGAAAGCTGATGGTGCCAGTTATCAAAAGATATAGGATCTGGGATCTTAAAGGCTTGAAGGTAAACATGTGGCCATCTAGTTAAAAAGCAAGAAAGACCACATGGAAGAAACACATCAGCCATTGTGATCATGAGGTGTTGAAGGAATCAGGTATCAGGCATCAAAGAACTCAAAAGTATATCATTGTAAATGAGGGGAGTACAATTTGGGGACCCAAAGTCCATCTGTAGGCAACTGGGTGCCTCCTTACAGAAGGGTCAAGGGGAGGAGACAAGCCAGTCAGGGTGCAGTGTAGCAATGATGAAACATACAACTTTCCACTAGCTCTTCAATGTTTCTTCCCCTTCCACTATCATGATCCCAATTCTGCCACAAAATCAGTTAGACCAGAGCATGTACAGTGGTACAGATAGGAACTGGAAGCATAGGGAACCCAGAACAGATGATCTTTTTAGGACCAATGGTGAGAATGGTGATAGTGGGAGGGTGGAAAGAAGGTGGGGTAAAAATGGGGAACCAATTATAAGGTTCTACATATAACCTCCTCCCTGGAGTACAGACATCAGGGAAGTGGGTGAAGGGAGACACCAGACAGCGTATGATGTGACAAAATAATAACAATTTATAAATTATCAAGGGTCATGGTAGGGGAAGCAGGAAGAGAGGGGACAATGAAGAAGGCTTGAGTAGAAAGCAAATGTTCTGAGAATGATGATGGTAACAAGTGTACACATGTGGTTGCCATACAATGGATGTCTGTATGGATTTTGATAAGAGTTGTATGAACTCCCAATAAAATGATTAAAAAAAAAGATTTACAAAGGTCACAATGCATCAGCTTGATGATAGTGGTTATTTTGTGTAAGAAGAAAGCAGAGCAAGTGACAGTTTCTTTTTTTAATATTCTATAACACTTCATGAATTTGCACATCATCCTTAGGCAGGGGCCATGCCAATCCTCTCTGTATCATTCCAATTTTAATATGCTTCTAGGTGCTGCTGAATCACACACTGCTATGTGTTTGGAAATAGTGTAGTGTAGTGCTTGGCACATGCAAGTGCTCACTAACAGTTAGCAATTGTTTTTGAGAATTTACTGGGCACCAGACACTATTCTATGTGCTTTATGGATACTCTCTCTGATGCTCACAATGATTCTGTGAAGTAACTCAAACTCATGGTTATTGATTCTGATTCGATAGGACAATGTAGAACAGCTCCTGTGAGTTTTCAAGACCGTAACTTTACAGGAGGAGAAAGTGCTATCTTTCTCCCTTGGAGGTGGTCTCGAACTGTTGAATTTGCAGTCTAATGGAGAACCACTACCCCTACGTTTTGTGAGGTAGGCATTTTTAATTAAATGAAGCCTGAAGACTCAGCAAGTTTCCAAGACTCACTCAAGGTCCCAGAGTCCTTAGTGGGAGAGTCTGGCTTCAGTCTCCAGAACTTTGGGTTTGTCTTCATATCAATTGAGCTCTTGCCGATTTTTATCAGATCTTTATTCCTGTATTTCCAGTCCCCATGAAGCAGTTTTTCTCGTCTTCTCTAAGGTGCCCAAGGTCTGGCTTCTCTTCTGACTGACCACATTCTCAGTCCTGGTCCTGACCTCCGTCACTGGCCTCTGCCAGCTATCACAGTGTAAGTGATCAGCAGGATTGTGGAGTACATGTCTCAGATCTCAGCCCAACAGGCACATGAAGGAGGGAGTCCCTGTACCAATTCCCCCACTCACCAAATAGCCAACTCCTGAGATTTTCTCTGCACCTCACGGCAGGTCTTTGACGGCACAATGATGCGAACCAGTGGGATTACGAGATGAGGAGTATCTGCAGCAGGAATTGAAGGAGGGAACTGTGGCTGCTTGACTTGAGAGACTTAAGGGCATAGGCGAGCTAAGTTTAGACAGTGGGAATGTTGGCTGTGAGGGGAAAGAAGCATGCCTTTTGTTCTGTATAGTAACGGAGGGGAGAAAAGGGGTCCAGAGAGCAGTCCTCTCAATACTCTTGAAAAACAAACGAAACTATCAAATCTCACCACCTAAGTGGCTTTGTCATAAAGAAAAATCCTACCATTGCAGTAAAGTCAACATTTTCTGGTGGCTGACATTGTGTGGAGTCAACTCATGGTGACTCCTAGGGGCAGAGCAGGATTGTGCCAAATCAAAGTGTTTTCAAGGCTATGACCTCTCAGAGTCATCAATGTGCCTGTCTTCCCATGTGCCTCTGCCTTGGTTCAAGCTACCAGGCTTTTGAGCACTTAATCGAACCACTCAGAAACTCTAAGGACAACAGAACATTTTGAATTACTACATTGAGATCCAAGAATTGATTGTGTGTGTAGACAGGTAGTGGGGAAGTTTAGCATGAATGATACAAAACATCTCACTCAAGTCTAAGATGCTACGGTGACAAAAAATTGACCTGGGGGCATATCTGATCTCCTCTGGTGATACAAAGGAGAAGGAGAAACCAATTCCATGCCAGTTCAAGGCTGATTGTTCTAAGGCAGATGTCAGTCACAACTCCACTCTCCATCCTTCTTGACTCAGTTCTGTCACCAGCCATCTCTCCCACAGCACTCTACTTCTATGCTGGGTTTGATCCATCATTGCAATAACCACACAGAACTCACAGATAATACTCACTATGGATGGGCTGATGAAGGTATCTACTAGGTTACAAAATGTTAAGGATACATTCTTTGGTCCACAAAACCTCTTCTGAGCCATGCTGAGAGGAATGTCTCTCACTGATCATTGATGTCTGTCTGCCTTGTTCTAGGAACAAGGGCTAGGAAGTTTGTCACTCTGTCTCATGGTTTCAGTGCTGCCCTCTGCTCTGCTTCATGGGCTCTGGGTGCCTTCTCTGCTCAGGCTCATGGTCTTGCAGCTTCTGGTGCCTCCACCACTTCATGTACAGGTCTCCCATGTCCTCCACTGGTGGCTCTTCTTTCTTGTCACCGGATTCTCTTTCTTCCTCCTTCTGAGATGGCTCATCAAAGGAATGGCAAATCTGACCAGTCCCCTAATTAGAGTCCTCTGTACCTTATTTGCATGGTCCCACCCTGATGGGAGTTACAAAGAACATGGATCGAGGAATCATATTAGGCGATTTTATTCCACTGCAGATGTTGTAATTCATCTATTTCTACCACAGTGTACAAAACCTAGACCCTAGAGTTGGTCAAGTCAGAAAGCTAGGATCCAGGAGACATCAATTCCCACTCCCTTCAACTGGTGCCCTGGGTGAGTACACCGATGAAAACCTTGGCCATAATGTACTGGAACTTTTAGCTTTAAAATGCTTGCTGAATTAACCTTTATGATGATATGCCATTTATACTTGTTTGCTACATTATTCTTTACTTCTATGTGATGTTTGCAATGAACATGTTCAGTGAATAAACCAAGCATTCAAAAATGTCATTGAGAATTCTCCAATCCTTGCTTGAACTGCTCATGACTGACCTTCCATTGTAATTGCGATTTTAAGCAGGCATTTTGCAATGTCTGTCCACTCAAGCGATGTGTAGACCTATGTCACAGCGCAAACGTCTTCCTAGCATGAGTGAGTTTGCCATGATTGAGATTTATATTCTTTGAGGATAAAGCCCATTTTGTGACCCACCTAGATCATCTCTAGACCCACAGTGTTAATACATGCCAGATGCATTATAGATCATCTCTTCGCATTGAGCCTCTTTGCTTGTGGCTGTTAGGTGACTTGGAGTTGCTTCTGACCCATAGGGAGCCTTGAACAACAGATTGAAATACCGCTCAATTCTGTGCCATCCCCACAGCGATTCTTTTACTTGAGTCCATTGTTGCAGCCCCTGTGCCAGTCCGTCTTGTTAAGGGGCTTCCTCTCATTCACTCCCCCTCCACTCGACCAAGTAGAATATCATTCTCCAGGGACTAATCTCTCTGGTTGCCTTCCATAGTTGTGATCCACCCAAGTTGTGGCATTTTGTTACAACGGCTGTGTAAAACCAAGATACGAAAGGTCGAATTCAATGTTGAATACTGTGACCATGACTGAAGCTATTGTAATAGTCAGCCATGTTTAAGCATAATCGTTGTTGCTTTGTGCTTCATATAGCTCACCAGTTTGTTTCAAAAAAATGCTTTAATTGTTTCCCTAGGGTTCCACCGCGAGTTTACAATGCTAGTTCATTCCTTTTTGAGGTTGACTTGACTCTCTGGGTTTCCTTGTTCTTGTATAAGGTCTAATAAGAGGTGGAAACCTGGAAAGGAAGAAGCCAGAATGTTCCGTAGAGGCACAGATGGTCAGATTTTGTCTCATGTACTTTGGAAATGTTATCAGGAAGAGATGAGGCCCTGAAGAAGTACATCATGCTTGGTAATGGAAAGGGGCAGCAATATGACTCCTACCTCCATGTAGTATGTGAGTAATATTGTTAGAAAAGTCACCCAAATGTTGGTCGAAAATTGGAATTTGCTGAGGACTTGCTAAACAGCCTTGATTGTTGTTGGATGTCCCGTTGGTGTTGGATGTTGTTTGATGCCTGACACGCAAAATAAACAGTTGTTGTCTTTCTCTGTTCTACTCCATATTAATTGGTTTGGTCACTCTGGTGCACAGGACCTGATATTTGGGGGTAATAGTAAGTACAGAAACTGTTTGTGATAAATGGAAGAGGACAGCAGATTATCACTCTATATGTCCTATAATTCCAAATATGGAAGGAAAACCAAGCACATGGGAAATAACTAGAATAAGACAAAAGGTCAACACTGTCTGGGCCAGTGATTCCTTGCTTTTTGATACTTTTCTGACTCCTATAAATTTATTAAAGCAAATATTACATCTAAAATTTGGGGTGTGTGTGTGAGAATGAACTATTAAGAATTGTGTGCCACAGTCATATCCTTCTGCTAGACTGATTCAATCTGTATGCTGAACAAATGGTCTGAGAAGCTGGACTATATAAAGACGAATATAGCATCAGGATTGGAGGAGCCTTACTCACAACCTGTGACACACAGAGGATACAACCTTGCTTGTGGAAAGTGCCGAGAACTGGAAGCCCGAGCTGATGAAGATCAAGGACTGTATGCAGCCTTCAGCATGTGTTACAACTCAGTGAAAGGAAAACCAAAATCTTCACACCTGGACCAGTAAACAGCATTCTTTTTTTTTTTTAGGGATGACATGCAAATATATAGGCTTTACTGGAGGTAGTGAAGGACTTTTGGGAAGAGAAGGGATAGCAAAGAGACACAGGCAGATGGACAGACAGACAACAGTAGCATCTTGAGCTCCTGGGCAGTCCTGAGGCCTGAGAGTTATGCCAGAGAAGCTGCCCAGTAAACAGCATTCTAATAAACAGAGTCAAGATCAAATTTGTCAAGGCTTTTCTTTTGCTTGGATCCAGTCTATGCTCAAGTGTTCTTGCACAGAGTCAAGGTTTGAGAACAGGCCCGAAGTCCACAACTGCTGGGCATTGCCATGTAAATATATGAATATATGCCAATACCTCTATTTTTATGAACAAATGTATTTACATATGTACACACCTACGCTTATACTTCTATCCATAGCTTTGCTTCCTACATTGTTCCTCTGTTTCCTTTAACCTTCCTCCTGCCCAGCCATCAAGCTTGTCCTACTTCTACCTCTTAGTCATTCCTCTCAGCTAGATTGCTGTTGCTCCAACACCCCTAGGATCTCTACATCCTCCTTGTTGTTGATTTTAACCCCTAGTTGTTCTCCTATCTATGTCATTGCTCGCTCACCGCTCCCTTTCCCCAGCCCCTTCTCCAAACCATGGTATTTTCAGTCATCACATATGCACATGAAAATTAAACAATGACTTAAGGAAGGCTTCTGAAGAATTGATGCATTTGAAATATGGTGCTGATGAAAAGAATGAAAATATCATGAATTGCCAGAAGAACAAACAAATCTGTCTTGGAAGAAATACAGCTAGAATGCTCTTTAGAAGTGAGCATAGTGAGACTTTACTTTATGTGCTTTTGGTGTGTTATCAGAAAAGACCAGTCCCTGGAAAGGACATCATGGTTGGTAAAGTGGAAAGTCAACAAAACAGAGAAACACCATCAAGAAGATGGGGTGATAAGGTGGCTGCAACAATGGGCTCAATCGTAACAATGACTGTAAGGAATGGTGCAAGACCAGGAAATGTTTTTCTTTTTGTTGTGCATAGGGTCTCTATAAGCCAGCTCAGTGATGTACAACAAATATATATATACATACATATACATATATCTATGTCATGAAATCTGATAGCAATAGTTAGGGAAAATCACTAATAAATTTGAAGTACTGATTTTCTTATTTTCAAAACATTTGTTAATTGCAAAAAGTTGTGCTGACTTGCCCACCCACATATCCTCAGACACAAAGTCTTTTCCACTTGTTACTACAGGTTATTCTGATCGTCCACTTTCGTTGCAACTACACAGGAGTTAGCGTCCATTTTGGTTCTGATAGAAGTACCGCGGGTAAGCCAACTTCCGGGGTATTTTGGAGGAGACTGAGTACTATTTTGTCTGCTTCCTCGGAGTCTCTGGGGCCTTGCATTTTCTGCTGTTGCTGATGCTCCTGGTTTCCTCGGTATAGCGAATCAGTCTGTACCCAAGGAACTGGTGTGGCCACAGTCTGTAATCTGTCCCTGATGGTTGGATGACTCTGTCCAGCCTTCTGCTTCTCCAGATCCAGATATCACATGAAGGAAACAGGCACAGGTTTAAAGGCCAGCTCAGCACTCCACAGCTGTATATGTTTACCAAATCCCTTTTCCTGTGGATGTCTTCTAGGAATGTGATGAGAAAGAACCATCTTTTTCCCAGGTTATGAACCTGCGGAGGCCTCGAGAGGAATTATATGTACACACCCAGACCTCTAGCTAATATAGGGATTCATAGTCACCTGAGATGTCTTTTTTCCAAGCATAGCTTTATTCTTTTTCATATTTGGGGGGGGAGTGGTCATTTAGACAGGCTTTCTTTCTTTCTTTTTTCTAGAAAAGAAAAATTAAGAGAAACAAGCAGAATGGAGGAGTTAAGAGAAGATAAGGTCATTGCAGGAACAAGGCAGTGGGCTGGGGGAAGGTCAGTGTTGTTGAGGAAGGAAGTGGAGAAATGAAAAGATGCTGAAAGCAAGTATTTAGTAACTCTTGAATTATGGTATTTGATGCAACACCCATTTTGATTCTTTAAGAAAATTTTAAGTAAAGCTATCTCCTAGTGTTTTGAACGCAAAAGCGTAACTATCTTTTCTCTCCCCACCCCCATTCTCATGCATTAGTCTCATGATAACCTTGACTTTAAGACTAGAACTATTACTGTAGGACAGTAAACTATCTAATGTGGCTTTTTTAGCCATAGCTGCTCTTTGTTACTGTCACCAAAGGACTTTTTCTTGATGGGTCTTGGTATGAAGGTGGGGGAAATACTGATAGGATTCTATGAATCGCTAGGAGTGATTCATTAGCAAGGTTAACTGTGATTGCCACCCTGTATAAAACGTGACGCACTCTAGGGACCCCCTCCTCAAGTTTGTGCATATGGCATGGTCCCACGTGTGGATGGCCCATGGGGGCATCATAGTCACCAGGGGGGTTCCTGCGCAGTGATGGGTGGACGGGTTTCTGTTCCTCAGAGTACACCAAGGTTGATAACATTGAGTCCCTTAGAGGTGGTCCCAGAGGGCCATTTACAGACCTGAAGAGGCCAACACTCATCCTGGAGCAGAGTCAGAGCTGCCACGCCCTGTTCTCGGACTAAAACCAGAGGTGGGGGCCTCTTTCTCCCTGGAAAAAAAAAAGAAAAAAGAGAACTATCTCAGAAGTAAGAAGAGGGGGATTTCACTTAACAGTAAAACAGAGTGGAGCACGTTCCTTTGGAGTCTGAGATTTCTGTGTATTAACACCAGAGGAGCAGTAGTTGCAGCAATGGAAGTAGGAACCAAAGGAAAGGAAGTGCAATCTGAGAGGAAATTTCCAGCTGGCTGCAGTCTCTGTTTCCCCCCACAAGATTTTGGAATAACACGTCAATTCAAGAGTGCTATGAAAATATTGTTCATGAGGAGACTGCTGCAAATAAACTTGATAGAGAAGGGCATTATCTTCCATTCATCTTCCATCTGGGAGACCCAGGTTCAATTTCTAACACAGCTATCCCATATTGGTCCCTGGAGGCTGTAAGGTTGCTATGGTGCTGAATTCATGTGAGGGGGGCTTCCAGACTAAAATGCACTAGGAAGAAAGACCTGGCTTCTACTTTCAAAGATCAGTCAACAAAGCAGGGCATTAGTTGTATTTGCCAGAAACCCATCTAGTGATGATTGAGAAATGCATAGACTGAGGGTGAGGTGAAGAGGGGAAGGGGGAAAACTGAGGTAGTGGTTAGAGGGAAAGCAAATATGTACACTTCTATTGCAAAGAGCCTGTGAAGGCTGAGCTCTGTAGACAGTGTAGGGAAGCCTCATAAATAGACTGGAAGGGCAAAATTATGGCTGACCTCATGGTCTAGCCTCCTGTCCCTTATTTATTAATCAGAAGTCCACAACTGATAAGAGAAAAATCTTCAGGGAATCTCCCCCAAAGGAATGCTCTCTCCATGACTCACTCTTGGAATTCTTTCAGAGATGCCCCTAACTGCCTCCTCTGTCTCTGAACCCAGGAAATGTTCACATCTTCTGCCATCATCTCTGTCCCGCAAGCCAAGAATTTAGAGTGAGATTGTGCCCCGGTTGTTTTACTATTTGGTTGTAGTTCTTCTGGTCAAAAAAGCAGGGGATTGGGGCCAGGGAAACACTAGAGACACCATTCAAATGAGCCCCTCTGTTTTTTGTTCATGGTCGCCAATTTGTACTGTAGTAAAAGTAATGTCTAGAAAGAAATGACTGATGTGTTTAATGGATGTGGGGAAAAACCAACATGCTGTCAACAGTCAAGTCCATCCAGATCTGTTGGACAGGGTCAAACTGCCCCAGTGTTTTGTTGAGACTGTAACAGTAGAATAGAAAGATTGAAAGACTACATCTCTTTACAACACCAGGGCTCCTTCTATGAAGGAAATACTGAAGGCTACAAGTTGAGTATCAATGAAGGGCTTAGAGGAGGTGGCTTCTGTTCTGAGACTTAGTTCTCTGATTATAGCAGGAGGGGCCCACAGATTCTAAGCAGGTCACAGTCAGTGCAAATTCTGGTTTGGTTATAGAATTTGGTTACATATGTTTGAAGGAGGGTGGGGAGCAGAGAAATGAAATGGGAAGGATGGCTTGGGCCAAATCTTAAATGCTACCCTGAAGAGTTGACTCTGGGACTATTAGAAGCATAAGATGACGTGCATCTTTCTTTGGTTTTATTCTGATTCCTCTGTCAGCAAGCTGAAATATGGATGGAGGAGCAGAAACGGGAAGCAGGGAAACCAATTTGGAAGCTGATGTCAGTGGAGATGGATGAGAGCTGAGGTAATGACAGAAGGAGTGAGAAAAGGATATCCAAATAACATTTGTCTCTTTTTTTGGAGCAAGGGCACTTTGCTTACACTGTATTTTACAAATGTGCAAATTAAGATCAAAGAGGTGACATGGTTGGTCCCTGACTACACACTTGAAACTTCTCCCCCATCCACTTTTAGGAGAAAGGGGAGACTTTCTACTTCTATAAAGACGTGAGGAAACCCACTGGGGCAGTTCTACACTCGTCTACAGAGCCACTGTGAGTTGGCATGACTTGGAGGCAGGGAGTTTGGGGATTTTTTTGAGCTCTGGTGGTGGAGTGGTTACATAGCGGGTTGCTAGCGGCAAGGGTAGCAATTCAAAACCATCAGATGCTCTCTGGGGAGAGACCAGGGTTTCTACTCCTGTAAATGGTTAGTCTCAGAAACCCAGAGGGGCGGTTTTGCCTTCCCTGTCGGGTCACCATGAGTTAGATGGCAGTAACACACCAATAAAAACCATTGCCTTTGTTCATTGTCCATCGTTAGCACACACCCGAGAAGATGGAAACTACTATGGCTTGGGTGAAGTGCCCCGAAGTTGCCAGGAGAAATATTTGCTTTTTAACACTTAAAAGAAGCCTTTTGTATCTGACTTGCGTGATGCAAACACATCTTTTGATTCCTTGACTGCTGTTCCCATGGGCATTAATTGTGGATCTAAGTCAAATGAAATCTTTGACAACTTCATTTTTTTTCTCCTGATCATGATGTAACTTACTTGTCCATTTGTAGAAACTTTTGTTTTCTTTAGGTTGAGGTGCAATCCATAGGAAAGGGATTAGGTCTTTATCTTCATGAATAAATGAAGATCTTCTTGGCTTTCCACCAACCATGTTGTGCCATTTGTGTCTTGTGGATTATTCCAATCCGGATGGGTTCTTCACATAGTCCAGTTTCTCAGCATATTTGCTCAACATACAAAGTATGACACACACCCTTCCTGCAGTACATTGGGGCTGTCAGAAATTCCGATTGGATTCAGAAGCGGAATTGGGATACCATAGGTGGTGTCAGGCAGATCTTGGCTGAAAGAGAATCCCCCAAAGATGTCTACTTTTGGTTTCGTGGCTGTGCAAAGGCATTAGACGGTGTGGATCAGAACTATAGGTGAAGGGGGGAATTCTGGAACATTTAATTGTGCTCATGGAGAGCTTGTACATAGACCAAGATGCACTTGTTTGAACAGAACAAAAGAATACTATGCTTAGTATCAGAAAAAGTATGTATTAGGGTTCTATCCTCAAAGTAGGGTCATGAATTCACTGCCATCAAACAGATTCAGGCTTAAAGCGACTTTACAGAGCAGTGTAGAATGGCTTCCTCTGGTTCCCATCGCGGTTGATCTAGCCTCAGCTATGTCTCTGAGCAGCTGGCAGATTTGAACCGCCGACCTCATTGGTGGCAGTTTAAAGTATAGCATGGTACACCGTCAGGGCTGTGACTATACCCCATGTCATACCTTCTCCAGTCAGAACTCCATGTTGAACAATAATGCCTCCAGCCAAGGCAGAGGCCCAGCAGGAGCAGGACCCGCTGCGACAATATTAGGGGACCAGGATCAAGGAAAGGGCTGTGCGTGAAAGTGACAAAGGAAAGTGCTGTAAATGACAGATCAAACTCACGGCCATCGAATGGATTTCAGGTTAGAGCGACCCTGCAGGACAGGGTCTTCCTGTCCTTGTGGGTTTCCCAAACGGTAACTCTTTCTGGGAGAAGCACGTCTTGTCTTTCTCCATGGAGCAGCTGGTGGTTTGGAGCTGCTGCGGACTGAGCAGTTAGCAGCCTAACTGGTAACTGCCACACCACCAGGGCCCCTGTGGGGGCGAGGATAAAGTTTTCCTTTCCCAAGTTGATAATGGAAAGTGAGCCATTCCTGTAAGCAAAGTCTGAGCCTTGCCACCACCTGTTTCCGACAGCAAGGCCCTTGAAACAGCGCAGCAGTGTGGAAGACACGCTTGATGAGGAGCTTCCGGAAGGTCACAGTCTAGGAAGCCACAGAGTCCAGCCCTCTGCCACCCCTCCGTTCATCATGTGTCGAAGTAACTCAAACGCACTGGTTTCCGTTTGGTTTGGGTTATCTGCAGGCCCTAGACCACCCTCCAAGACAGCCCGCTTTGTGGGCAACCAGTTGATGTCATGGTGTGGGTGGGTAATGAGATCCCTTTCCCCGGGGATCATGGTGGCTTATGGCTGCTTTCAGACCTGTTGTGAAATGATGTTCACTTTGGAGGAAGTAGCCCCGCGTTGCTTATTCAATCAGTGGTTTCCTGTAGCCCTGTCTTCCTCAGCAACAGCGAAGGATGGTCCTCCCTCCTTCCCCAGACCCTCTGGCCTCTTGGGCCCTCAGTCTGCAGACAGACAGCTGTGCAACTCTTCCCGGCCACACGGGCCTGTCCATCGGCAGGCTCTTGCTAACCACCGTGAAGCAGGTTTGATTTCACATTCTATGTGGGAAGAAGTCCAACACAGAAGGCCTCCGAGGTAAGGGGCTTGCTCACGGTCGCCCGCAGGGCCGGGATTTACGTGTGGGATGCACAGCCCAGCCATCCCCTAGGACCTGGGAGTTGGAGTGGAGACGGCCTATGGGGTTCCTGCCCCGTCTTGTTGCTCCGCCCCTCTGGCCGCCCTCCTGGGGGGAGGCTCGAGTCCCGGCATCGGCCGGGTCTCCGGCTGCGGGCACCCTTGGCTGATTTGGGACGCAGGCTAGCCTGGAAAGGCTCCTGCCTTGTTCTCCGCGGATTTGCATAACGGAGCCCGCCGCCTTGCTCCCCGCCCCTCGGCGGGCTCTGCTTCCCTCCTGCCCTGCACGGCACCCCGCATCCCGGCTCCCCTCTGCTCCCCCGGAGCCCCCTCCCCGGGACGCTGCGCCCGGACTCGGCTGCCGGCGCCCGGGCCGCGCTCGGGAGGCCGGCGGGAGGCGCGCGGAGCGGGCGGCGGTCGGACCGGCGGGAGGGCGCCGCGGGCACTGCCTGGCGCTAACAAAGGGAGCCGGCGGCCGGGCGGCGTGGGCGCGGAGCGGGCTGGAGCCGCCGCCCGCGAGGCCCACAGCGCGGCGAGTGAGTAGGGGTGGGGTGGGCGGTGGCCCTGCACCCCCGGCCCGGGGCGGGGGCAGGGGCGGGAGGGAGGGGAGCGACAGCCCTGCGGGGCGCGGGGCGCGGGGCGCGCCTAGGGCTCAGGGAATGGGTCCCGGGCGCGGCTTCACGCGCTCCTGCTCAGGGGGCTGGGCCGCCTGGTGGCCGGGGTGTCTGCGTTTCTGCTCGGGGCCCAGGGGCTACTCTGGGAGCCCCAGGAGCCACAACAAACCCACGTGCGCCCGCCCCTGGGAACCCGTCAATCCTGGGGGCGGGGGGGAGGTCAAGCCTCGCAGAGCTCGGGGTACCCCGTCAGATCATACTGCCGGATTTAACTGGGGCTTGAGGCTGCGGGGTTGGGGGTGCAGACCAAAACAAATGCACGTGTGCCCTGTCCGGGAATCTGGGCGCCCCGCCCGCCCTAGGAGACAGCCTGCGGTGTTCAACCATTGTCTCAGCTTGGGGCCTGAGAGGTGCTCGAGGCGCCACTAGCTGGAGAAGGGCGAACTGTTGGAAAGGTACCCAAGCAAAACAAAACCCTCTACCATAAAGCTGCCCTAGAGCGGGACCCAGAGTCGCTCTGGGGGCGGCACAGCCCTTGGGGGTGAAGCTGAGGACCCCACTTCTCTACCCCATTGAGATTTCTTAAAGACGCCCCCACTCCTCCCCAAGAACTGGGTCCTGTGTCCCATTGGCTTGCATCTCTTGGGAGATGGGGGGGGGGCACCCACCCAGTTTCCAGGAGCCCCAGTGGGATTCACAGTTCACTGATTTGATCTTGGATCTTGGTGCCCCTGTTAGGAGTTTATGAGTCAAGTCCCTCCGGGTGTCAATCCCCCCCCCCCCCCATTTCCTTGTTAATGTGTTTTCCTAAGTTAGGCCAGTTGACACCTCTTGTTCTAGGTGGCTGTGGCACTATTTCCTGTTTGACCCGAGGTTCTTTCAATGGAACTAGGAGGCCCAGAATGAAGAGGGTTTTTTATTTTCCCTTTCCTTGCTCGGGGATGCTCAGCTCCCATTTGCAGAGGTTATTGGCCTTCAGGTAGCTTTGGGATGAATTGGCTTCTTCAGGATGGCTTTGGTGCACCAGCAAGCCTAGAGGGTGGTGTGCGTGGGTGGTGTGTGTGTGTGTGTGTGTGTACACGCGTATGTGTCGGAATGAAGGCACTTCTGCTGAGTGTGAACCTGCTGGCAGTTGAGCTGCTGCTTATAAACGTTATCTCAGGGGAGAACTGGAGAGCCTGCAGCCCTATATACAAACAAGTACAGAGCTTGGAGAGCTCTTCTTTGTTAATAGGTCCAAAAAGATCTTGGGGAATTCAGCCACATCTTCGAGTTTAAACTGGAAAAGACGCAGCAGGGAGAATTTAAGACTGGGTCCCCCAGCTCCTCAGTGCACAACCCTGTCGAGCACCCAAAGGCAAAACAGGGATTCTGTGGTTGGTGTAAAACACAGTGGCCTTAGGCAGAATAGAATTAAAGAAAGGAATTCAAAGGGAGAGCTGCACCCTTCTGTATTCCCTTTTGAGAGTTCTTTATTCAGTTGGGAAAAGACAGTAATTCCTTACTCTCTATACTTTCATAAGCTTAGTACACACACACACACACACACACACACACACACACACACCCCTCGTGAACTGGGCTGTCCCTTCAAATTGGAGTAGGGCCAACTAAAGAGACTTAGATGTTTTGCTCTCATTTTTGTGCCAGGAGGTCTTTGTTTGGGCAGAAGTATGGGCTGTCGACATCAGCCCTGCTGGGAAGAAAGTGACTCTTAGCAGGCTACTCCTGAACCACTCAGGGGAGAACAAACAATGTTTTCATTGATTTAATTTAATTTATTATTATTTTTTTATGAGAGTCCCATGGAAGTAGCTGCTTTTTTTTTTTTTTTTGCTTTTGGCAAAGGATATGTTGAAGAAGCAAAAAAACAAAACAAACCCCCAAACATTGTAAGACCGAGTTACTCAGTTACTCCAGAGCTTACTTGGTTTGCCCTGCCCTGTCCACTGCTAGGTACACTTGTTTCTGTCTGTAGATTTTCCCGAGTGTTTCGTTTTTGTAGTGATTCCTCTTGGAGGCCACTTAGAACTTTCTCATCTGGTTACCAACCCTGGAAGGAACTGCAGAAATCATCTGGCCAGACTAGTAGACCCGAAGACCAGCGCAGAGAGGAGAAATGACAGGCCCAAGGCCACATCGCAAGGTGCCTGTTTCCTGCATGAAAGGAACACACGCTGCATCAAAGGAGTTGTTTGTTGGTACCCCAGAGTACAGTTAGAGTTATGATGGTTGTTATAACAATGCCGTTTAAGGCATAGAATGAATTCCTTAAGGAATTTTGAGTTTGAGTATTAAACACAGCCATAGATCCCAATGGTAGAAATACTGAGGTTTAGCTGAAGCATTGGTTACTCTTTATTGCTTATTAAATGATTCACTTTACGCTGGCTCCGAAAGATATTCTCCTCTCCTGCTTCCCTGGTTAGGGAACTGCTTTCTGTGCTATAACATAAACCTGCAGGTAGTGAGACTGGTCGATGAAGAGGGAGAGAACAAACCAGCTTTGTGTCCTTGAGAGGTGTAGGGGGTTTGTGCTTGACTACTCATTCTGAAGGCTCGTGGTTAAACTCGCCCTTTGTGCCATGAGAGAAAGACCTGGCTGTTTCCTGTAATGATCACAACCAAGAAGGCCCTGCAGAGTAATTTAACTGTGTACCCAGGGGGCTGCCGAGAGTCAGAATCTGATTTCCCATTCTTAAAATGACCCATGTGCTCGAATTAGGAGACGTTGCTTAGTCACAAAGAGGCCTGGAAACCAGGCAAGCTGTCAGTGGAACATTTGGATAGTGATGAAGTATGTGTGTCTCCAAGGTAAATAAACTTAGTAAAAAACAAAATACAAAACTACAACTTTAATATGCAAGTGAGTGCATTCTAAAGCCATTCCTTTGATTTACCTCCTTTTCACTGATGTATAGACTTTGGTGGCTGGGACCTGTGCTGGGACAAAAAGCAAGACAACTCCTTCTTTGTCCTGACTGGTTTACAATTTTGTGGGAAGCCCTCATGCGGCCCCTCTGGATGCACTGAGATCTCTAGAAACTGCTCTCTGAAGTCCAGAGAAAAGAGAGCTGATTTATCACAACATTGACCTCTCGGGTTCCGTTTGCCTCACCAGTGAAGCCAAGAACAGAGAGGACGAGGGAAGCCTGAACACGAGACCGTGGCTCGCTACAAATGCAAGATGTGACTGCTGTTAAAAACGCCAGGAATAATCCATTAATGAAATTCCCAGGGGTTGTCTGGAGCAGCTGAGGCCTGGGAATTTGGAGGAGTGATTCATGGCTCAGACTTGGTGTCAGTGACTTGTTCAACAGGAACTGAATTGGAGAAAATGGATGATTTCACTTTTGTCTGCATGTAAACTTAGTCCGAGAGATGCATTTTTTAAAATAGGTTTATTGTAACCGTCACAAAGCCTAGTGGCACAGTGGCTAACTGCTAAACTAAAGGTCAGTGGTTTGAACCCACCAACTCTTCTATGGGAGGAAGATATAGCACAGGGCTTCTATAAAGACTTATATAGTCAGGGCTCATAGCAAGAACAAGTACATTGTGGCCAAATACATCAGCGAGCAAGTCAGCAAGCAAACCAGACACTCCAGTCCCAGTCCCAACCCCCCTCCAGGCTTCCTGCTAGTCATTTCTGACTCATAGGTGACCCCATTGGATGAAATCCTTAGGAATTCGAAGACGATACGTCATTATGGGAGCAGATCGCCTCATCTTCTCCGGAGGAGTGGCTGTGGGTTTGAACATCTGGTTAGCAGTCCGATGCTTAATTTGTGGTGCCAAGGTGACAGTAGCATATTAAACAACGAATTTCACCACGTTAAACTCTTAGGGTAATTTCCCAAGTCATTACTGCCAGTCAGGCTAGCTTTCAAAACCCCTTTCTAAGATCGTGCCCTAAAGCTGAGGTTGACCCAGTGATTCTTTAAAGGGCATGGTTAAAACTCTTCATAAAGATAACCCAATGATAGAAAATCTCAAAGCAGCTCAGGATTACCTAGGGGAAGCAGCAGAAATTACTGCATAGGTAGTTCACCAGCTGCTTATTAGTGGTTCTCTATAAAGAACTGTTAAAAGAGCAAACAGAGCTGAAATCTCTTTAGGAGGGGAACTGGGAGACTTTATCTCATGTCCTCTGGGCCTGTGCTTCGGAAGATCAGTCCCTGGAAAAGGACATAGTCTTGGTAAGGTAGAAGGACCTTGGAAAAGAGGATGACCCTTTAAGGAGAAGGAGTGGCACAGTGACTCCAATGATGGGCTCAAATCTATGAAGACTGCGCATGGGGCAGGGCCAGACTGTGGTTCTATGCTGTTGGACATGGGTCATTCTAGCTGGAACCCACTCATGGTCCCTAAGGGCAGCAGCATAGATGTGGATGTGCTGCTTAAGGCCAATGAGCTTCAGTTTCCATTTCAGTAAAATGGGGGTAAAGCCCCTATCACAAAGGGCGATTATAAAGATTAAGTCGGCAGTATAGTCCACTCAGTAAGTGCTAACTACTATTTCTATGAGTGATGTACATAAACTAAAGAAATGCTCCGTTCCAATATGTTTTCCTATCATGGTGGTTGCTCTGTGCTGAGGGAAGCAGAAAATTAATTAAAATGGAATGCCCATCAGGGTGACAGATTGAGATAAAAATGATTGTTTGCATGTGAGGTGTTAGAAATTTAAAAAAATTCAAAACCATTTTCTTGGGAGGATTATAGATATCATACCATTCCATAGTTCAATCACATCAAGCAGTATTGTACAATTGCTACCACAATCGGTTTCAAAACATTTTCTTTTTTTTTTTTTTAAATGGGGGCTTGTACAACGCTTATCAAAACCCATCCATTGTGTCAAGCACATTGTGCAGCATCATTTTCAAAACATTTTCTTTCTATTTGAGCCCTTGGTATCAGCTTCTCATTCCCCCCCCTCCTATCCATACTTTCTCTCCCTCATGAACCCTTGGTAATTTATTATAATTTTTTCATGTCTTACAGTGACCGATGTCTCCCTTCATCCACTTTTCTGTTGTCCATCCCCCTGGGAGAGGGTTGCAGGTAGATCATTATGATCAGTTCCCATTTTCTTCCCTCCCAACCTCTCTTTACCTTCCCTTCTTCTTATGGTCCCTCTCCACATTGGTCCTGAGGGTTTGATGTGTCCTGGATTCCCTGTGTTTCTAGCTCTAACCTGTACCCGTGTCCATGCTCTGATCTAGCCAAGCTTGCAAGGTAGAATTGGGTTCATGATAGTGGGAAGAGGGCGGGAAGGAAGCATGAAAAGACAATGGGATAATAAATCTATGTGCATATATTTATAGATACAGTATTAAGGTAGCAGATGGACATTGGGTCTCTACCCGAGTACTCCCTCGGCACAAGAACACTTTGTTCTATTAACCTGGCATTCCATGAGGCTCACCTTCCCGATATGATCACTGAAGACAAAGCAGGTGCATAAACAATTGTGGTGAAGAAAGCTGATGGTTCCCTGCTGTCAAAAGATATAGCTTCTGGGGTCTTAAAGTCTTGAAGGTAGACAAGCGACCATCTAGCTGAGAGGCAACAAAGTCCACATGGAAGAAGCAGCCTGTGTGGTCATGAGGTGTCTAAGGGATCAGGTATCAGGCATCCAAGTACAGACCCAAATCATTGTGAATGAGGAGTGTGGAATGGTGACCCCAAGCCCCTTCCCTTAGAGAAGGGTCACAGGGAGGGGATGAGCCAGTCAGGGTGCAGTATAGCACCAATGAAACATACATCCCCCCCCATTTTCTTTCTTCTTGAGCTCCTTGATATCAGCTCCCCTTCACCCCTCTTCTACCTACTATACCACCCACAGCATCTCTTCTTTTACTTGTTGCCTCTACAGCTTCATCGACTTTGGGTTTTGGATACTGAAAAATATAGAGAAACATATAGCAAAAATTCACCAGGGCTGCCCACAATGACAAAATACATCGGAGATAAAAGCCAATATAAAACACCCCTTCTTTCGCAAAAGCAAAAATGAAAAAACACCAGAAAACCACAGAAAATATTGAAAAACAGATTGGGCCCAAAATATAGTAGAGTGGGTGTCAAGCAACAAGGTTTCAACCATACAAATCCTTGTTGTCATTTTGATTTCCTATGGTCATCTCTCCAATGCTCTCTCTTTGATAACCAGTTGATTCCCACCCCATGGTTATGGGTAGAAGGAGATTCCCCACAGGCTTATTTCCTGTGTAGATCTCAGAAATATATTTGAGCTTCCACTGTCATCCATAGCTTTCTGCAAAGCAGAATCTTGCAATTTAAGCTCTGATACTATTTCCTCCAGTTTTTCATTAGGTAATTACAATTTTTTGGTCACAGATGTTGGTGTGCTTCTTCCTTATGGATTTGGTTGACATCTCACTTAGATGGCTGCTTGTTTGGAAAAAAGCCTTTAAGATCCCAGACACTATTCTATCTGATAGCTTGGTACCATCTAATTTCTTCACCACACTTTGCTCAATATCTTCTGTTCTTCCCTCATGAAGTCACATATTGAATGAGACCATGTTGGAAGAATTAAATTGTTCTTAAATTGGAGCTAGAATTTAATGTGAGCCCAACATAGATCCAGGAGTGGATTTTGGGCTCACACTAAAAATATTTTTAATGGAAAACTTCAAACCAGGCTTTAGCAATGATCAAAACTTATGACCAATCTATAACAACCCTCGCACACCCCCTCACATATTAATTCTGATGAGTGATCGTGATATCCTATCAGTATAGCCATATTTTTCACTGAGTTGCAAGGCAAGATGCATCCTTGAGACACCAAGATGTGCTGGCCCCCAGAGCCGCGTCTCTGGTCTCACTGTGCTTGTGTGTTGTGTGTGTGTGTGTGTGTGGGAAGAGTGTGAGCACGAGTGTGAGCATCTCCCTGCGGGCTGAAGTTACTGTTCAAGTGAGCTGACCTTGCAAAAGGGCAGAGTGAACGTAGAGTCAGGAGACTTGGTTTTCTTGAAGGGTCCTACTTTTAACAATTGCTTTTGGTCCAGTCACTTCTGAATGTCTTTGAACGCCGATATAAATCTGTGGCTGGTGTTGAATGAGGCCATCCATCTGGCAGTCTAAATGACTAACTTCTCTTAGGACCGTAATCAGACGTGGACCCAGCCACCCCTCCCTGCGAGGCAAGAGTTCCGGAATGGAATTAATGTCAGGGGCCAAAAGTGGTGCCTGAGGCTATTCAAGGAGTGTGACTGCCACTCTCTCATCTCAAAGGTGTGGGCATTGAGCAGATATGGTCACCTGGAGCACCCTGCACTCTCTCATTGCCCTCCTACCCCCTCTCTCAAGGAGGCCCCTCCCTCTGCCTTTGGGATTGGGGAAAGGAGGTCCGGATGAGCCCTGAGTAACCAGCCCTCTCTGAGACCCCTTTTTCTCTATGGGAAGAAACATCTTCCATTTCTACCTTTGACTTGAGTAACTCTTAGTCCCTTCCAACTTACTGATGTGCCCAAGGAGGATTATTGATTCAACGAAAAAGAGTGTCAATCTGATTTAGAGGTTAAATTAAAGCTAATGTGCTAGGCAGGGCTGGGGCTGTCGTGGACCTGAGGACCTTGACCGTCCCGGTGCATGTCACTCTAGGCCTCGGATCTCAGTTCCCCGAGACCTTTCTCCACTCTGAGACCATCCAGTGACAAAGGGGAAAGTATATGTGAGAGTAAGGGACTTCTTTACACAAATATAAGTGAAATGATCTTCCCTTGTTACAGAGTCTTCAAACTGGAGAAAATATTCCCTCTCCCCGACCCCACCTATCACTTAAACCACTCCTGTCTCATTTCACCTCTTTCCATCAATATGGCTACTGTTCACTCTTTGACATGGCCCTTTCCAGACCCGTTGTTTGCAGTAGTGTATGTAGTAGTGTGGACACACACACACACACAGACAAATAATAACAACAGAGCTCCATTCACATATTACATTGTATCCACTGCTTGTCCACTTCACAGTGAGATTGTAGCGCGTTGGATATCGGTGGAGGAGCAGCACTACCCAATGGGAGAATCCTTGCTGGAGGCATAGGTCCAAGGATGAAACAGACCCTCCCCACCTTGAGATAAACTGTTAGAAGGCAGCAAACTCCTTGTCAAGGAGGCAGTCAAACAAAACGTGGATTGTTGTGCATTGCAACATGGTTGCCTTAAAAACTCCTTGTAACTGAGAAGTCCTTGTAACTGGGTCTGGTAAGAAGCAGAGGATGCCAACTGCAGCATCTTATCATAACTGGAGCAGTGCAACTGGAGCAGTTGGTAGCTGCTCTGAAAAGGTGGACTGGGTCTTGCAAGGAGGTGAAACTTTGCTCCCCTTGACCTGGCAACCCCCTTTCCTGCTCTGGCCTTGGCGTCAGTTCGTCGTATCACTTATTTTCTCAAGAACAAATGTATCACACACGCTTTATTTATTTTGGCAATTCAAATATTTTATCGCTATTTTATGCCCCTTGAATAAACTAAGCGAATAGCACAGTGTTTATGATTTTAACCTCAGGGATAATTGAAAAATGCTTTCAGAGAAGAAAATATTTTTCTAAAGATCAGCTTATTGGGGGCTCTTACAACAACCTGTATATCAATTACATCGAGTATATTTGTGCATATGTTGCCATCATTATTTTCTCAACATTTGCTTTCTATCTGAGCCCTTCAACATGCTTTATTTGGTGAGAAAATCTGGCCACTGGAGAAAATTGGGAGTTCAGGGAGGATGATTATAAAATAAACAAACAGAAGATAACAAAATAAGCAGTGCTCCTGAAGTTGGGTCCATCTGCTGGTTGCGGACTGTTGCCTAGCACAATGCTGAGACGTCGCTCTGTTTTATTCTGAGAACGCTTGGCTTGGGGACTGAGGGCATCACTGTGTGTGATGCTGCTCTTTTCTTTCCTGTGGGCTACTGAGAGCCTCTTGGACTGGAACCATCGGCTGACCTTGGTAAGGGAAGTGAGGCAAATTTTCCCATCTCCTGGGCCCTTGGTCCCTGGGCAGCGCTGATGGGGCCCCAGGTGTGGACCCTCCTCAGATCCTCATGGCAGTGCATGGTGTCTGGGCTCCATGACTGGAAGATGAGAAACTGAGCTTCAGAAAGGAATGGGAATTCACCCAAAGTGCCTCTGTTGCCAAAACTGAACTTGGGTGTAATCCTGTTGACCCCTTCCCTCACATTATGCAGTCTTCACTCCACTGCCCTGCAGCCCAGCATGACTCCGGGTGACCCAAGATGAGCACAGGGCAGACTCTCCCTGGAACCCTAATGGCTTAGTGGTTATGAACTGGGGTTGTGATCTGCACAGCCTGAGTTTCCAAAGCGCAAGTTGCTCCATGGGAGAAAGACTTGGCTTGCTATTTCCCATAATGAATTCTATTTTGCTATAGATTTCTAACACCCTCCCCCCCCCCACCCCCGCCGCCCTGCTAATAATCCCTAGCCCTTGGGGCTGAGAAATGTTAGCCTTCCTCTTGGGGTGTTACCTGAACAATTGTCCCTTACAGAGGGACAATTCTTCTAAGAATGCATGAAAGCCCTCTGTGACAGGCATGTGTGAATAGGCTAGCTTTTAGGCCCAGTGTGCGCCTTTGGCCTTCTAGTAAGCGTTTGCATCAAGCCAGAATGGCTTTCGATTCTTGCCCTTTAAAGCTGTGCCCTCCATCTGTCCGCCTGCTCTGGGCATAGACAACAGAGTCGGCATGTGCCCTCCAGCAGCAAGCCAGGCCAGAGCCTCAGCACTGCTGCTTAGTTACCGCTAAGCCTGTGTTTGGAACTCAAGCTAGCATTGTGAAAGGCTTATCTTGTGGCTTGATTCTAGACCCTTAAACAATTTCTTCCCTTGCAAAGTTTACTCAACATTAATTTGTTTAATCCAATAGTTATCCAGCACCTCTGATGTTGTTAGCAAGGTCAATAATGGACACTGTGGCTCTGCATGGGCATTCGCCTCTGTAACTGGTGGGACTTTAGGGATGGTGACAGGTGAGCCTCCCCTTCCCCTTTCCGAGGCCTCGCTCACCCATGTAGCAGACTGGGAGCGCCACAGGCCTGTCCTCAGAGAGCTGAGTAGGTGTGCAGCTGTTCGTGTGCACGGTCTGTGGTGGTGAGTCACCAACCCCAGGGTGCAGAGGAGAACCGCCCCCAGGGTGTCTGGAGGTCCGCCTCTCTTCTGGGGTGCCTCTGGCTGGCTGGCTCAGAACCTCAGGCCCGCCGTTAAGCATTGCCCCCTGATGCCACCCCTGCCATCCGGTTCTTCACAATGTGTACACAGTGACTTAGGTATGCGCGGAGAATGGAAGGAGGGCACAGGGAGTTTGAGAAGTTTCTGGAAGGGGTATTGCATCCACGGAGCCTTGCTCTGGGACGGGGGAGAAGGGACTGCGGTGAAGAAAGCGTGTTGGTGCACGCCCTCGGAGCTCTGTCTGCTGGTGAAGAATGGGCGAGGAAGGAAGTGGTGGGAGAGGAGAATGAACCGATGACATGCTTTATCTAAGTACAACTTCCCCAGCCGCTCTTTGAGGCATGTGCTCTTATGATCTTAATTTGATAGAGGGCTGGGGGAAAACAAAGGCTGGAAGAGGTTCAAACTGCGGGCAAGTGAGCCCAAGTGCTGGGGCTGAAAGTGCTCGGGGCCTGCAGGCCTGGGTGAGGGAGGGCCCCAAGCCAGACTGGCTGCTATGCTCGCTCCATCGTCAGTGGGTTGCGGGCAACCGCCTTCCCCCTCCACGTGCCTGTCCCCCCCACTCCCACCCCACCCAATGTCAGTTAATTTGCAAATGGTGAGTCTATGACAGGCTTCTTGTGGGCCTCCTATCTGGCTCCCCCCCCCCTTTTTTTTCCTTCTGGATCAATTTAAACATCATCAAAGAAAACCTGTCATGTACCCAGCTGGGTGTGAGAAGGAGAAAAGAGAAGATTTCACACCTGTCTATAAAGTTTCAGGTTCACGGCATTTGTGAGCCCATCACTTTTATCCACAGAAGCCCTTTGGGGAGTGGAAGGGGAGCAGTCAGTGTGGCCTGGAGAACTGGAGAGCTGTTAAGGGGAAGTAGGATTTGCAAAGGTGCTGGGCACAACATATAAATAAAATCATGCTTTCTCACCTAATGATGAGTGGGAAACTTTCTGCTTATTTTCTCCATCTGGCGAGATAATTTCTGGGTTGCAATAGATTCACACAAGTAGAAAAGAGAATTATGTGCTTTTATAAATTCAACACACAATTTTTTAAAGGAATTAGGATATTAAGAGTTCAAAGACAGGTGACAAAACTGTAGAAAAAGATGAAGAGGGTGATGCCAGTGAAAGGAAAAATATTGGAGAAAAAGATTGTATCATTACAGAAAGCAAATAAAGGAACAGAATAACAGGGAGGAAGACTTGAGGAAAATCAGAGTATGTGCTGAGGAAAAAAGGCACAGAAATCAGACTGGAAATCAGAGGTCTAGACCTAGAGGTCAAAGGTCACCCCTCATATTTGACCTGCCTATACTTCAGTTCCATTGACCAACCTAGTTACATGAAAACATCTGGCTATCAAGGTGGCTGAGAATGTCTCCAGCCAGTGGCTCTGTGCTTTCCTAACTCAGATTTGGGGAAGACCTCTTACGAAAAGGGAGATGACAGAAGGGGGTGTAGGGAGAAATGAGCAGTCTTTCCCATAGTCCCCCCCTGGCTTTATTCTTGACCTGAACTAGAGGAAATGGAGAAGTGTGGGCAGACTTCCGAGGGAAGGACAGTGGAGCTGAATTAATTTATACTGCCAGTGTAAAGCAAGCAGATCTTCTCATACATGCCAGAATTCAAGGACTACAGTAGTATTGAATCCTGTTTGGGAAAACTTGATGAAAAAGAGGTGATCAAAAAATAAAATGGTTAGCTGAGCCCCAGTGGTGCAGTGGTTGTGTGCGGGGCTGCGGCCCACAGGGTTGACAGTTCAAATCCAGCAGCACCTCTCCAGGAGCAAGGCTGGGCTTCCTAATCCCACCAGGGCAGTGATGTGGGGGGAGGGGGGGAAATAAATAAAATGGTTAAGGTGTGGTTGAGAGATCTTTTTGTGAGTCCTTAACTCATATAAAGAGCACCTTAGTGATACAGCATTTGGGGTGTAAAAGGCTTGAAGCTAAACAATCTAGCAGGGAAACAACAAGCTCACAGAGAAGAGGCACACCAGCTTACGGGATCAGGTATCAGGCATCAGAAGACCCCAAACTAGCAAACATTTTTATGTGAATGAGGCTGGTCAGAATGGAGACCCAAAGCCCATCTGTAGACAGTTAAACATCCCCTCACAGAAAGGTCACAAGGAAGGGCTGAACCAGTTTGGGGGAAGTAGAGCACTGAAAAAATACATAGCATTCCTCTAGTTCTTTAATGCTGCTGCCTCCAGCTCCAACTATCATGACCCTAGTTCTATCTTTCATATTTGGCTAGACCAGAGCATGTATATTGGTACAGATAAGAGCTCTTGACACACAGAATCCAGGACAGATAAGCCCCCCCCAGGACCAATAAGAGTAGCGATACCATGAGGGTAGGAGGAAGGTGAGGGAGAAAGGGGGAACCCATTAGAATGATCGATATACCACCCTTCCGCCCCCCTCCCACGAACAACAGAAACGTGGGTGAATGGAGACAGCGATGGTATAAAATGTGAAAATAGAAATAATTTATAAATTATCGAGGACTCATGAGGGTAGGGAAGAAATGGGACAAAAGAGGAGCTGATGCCAGGAGCTCAGTAGAAAGCAACTGTTTTGAGAATGATGATGGCAACACATGCACAAATGTGCTGAACACAATGTGTGTATGTATGTATGTATGTATTGTGATAAGATCTGTAAGAGCCCACAACAATATTTTTTATTCAAATAAATAGAAATAAAATAAAGCTGAAACCAACCAACCAACCCAAACCACACACCAAAACAAAACCAGCAAACAAAGAGCCCCTCAGTGATGCCAAGCCTAATGGTTAGCTCATGCTTGCTACCTGAGCATGTGGAGGTTCCAGTCTGTTGTAGCATGGAAGAAAGGCCTGGTGATCATCTTCAGAAAAATCAGCCAGTGAGAATCCCGTGGAGCACAGGTCTGCGCTGCCCACCACGGGGTCACTATGCATCTGAGTCAATGTGATGGCTACTAGTTTAATCCCTTCAGACAGAGAAGTCACACTAAGTAAATAAAGGGGTGGGGGTGGGGGAGGCGGTGGGATGTAGACTAGAAGTGGCAGTAATGGTAAGGGAATGGACATGGGAATTTGGGGGATGGGTCTGTGTTGACTTCCCTCTTTTATACGCCATTAACCTTCTAATAATCTTTCTCCTCCTCTAATCTTGGAGGGCGCCTTTTAGGAAATAATATCTATTTTGGTACAGAGAGTTCTGGAAGCTTAGTTTGTTCTTTAGTTTTCCTTCCTGTAGAATTAAAATTAAACAGAAATTAAAACAAAAACAAAACTAAAAGTGCTAAAACTCAAAAAAATTAAAATAAAGATTTGGAAGTAACTATTTCATAAAGTAATTTTCATCTATACTTTTATGCATTCTTTTTATCATCCATACTTCTATCCATATGTAAGTGTAGAATATGCAAGACTGGTATTAATCTTTTCTTCCCCCCACCTTGATTGGTGGGAATTTTGGGTGATTTCAAAATTAGTTGGTATTTTAAATAATGAGCTGGTCTTATTTGATCAAAAGCACTAAGATTTTCTAAATATCCATAACCCACAAGCTAGAGTCAATTTAAGGTTCTGCTAATAGCGTCATTAAATACTTCTTCCTTGGGAATGGAGAGTGGGGTGGGCGATACAAATTAATGAACCAGAAATTCTCTTTTAGTCAGGGAGTTAGTGAATCAGTTCTATAAACATGTAGCACTAAGCTGAACACAGTAAACAGGAAATTGAGATGAACAATTGGATGTGGGGATTCAGAGGAAGATGTGACAGCTTGACCCTCCAGGGAAGGGGGCGACTCACCAAGGTTTGCTGTGGTTCTTGAGTCTTGGTAGGTAGAACATGGAAAAAAGGGCATTCTGATTAGTGGGGTCAAACTGTGCAAAAGACGTTGGTGTGGTGGGAGTTGCTAGCTGTTGACTTGATTCTGATTCATGTTACAGAGTTGAGCTGCCCCGCAGAGCTTCTGAGACCACAATCCTTACAGAAGCAAAGAACCAGGTCTTTCTCTTTCAGAGGCCCTGGTTGGTACAAATGGCTGATCTTTAAATTGGCAGTGATGTGCTTAACCACTGTGCCTCCGGGGCTTCTTTGAGCAAAACTACGGGGGGAGTGAAAACATGTGTGGTGTGTCTGAGTGATTGTTGACTAATTTGTTGTAGTTGGAGACCGAGGATGAATAGGAGAATAAACCAAACCAAACAGCCAACTCATAGAGACCCTAGAAGACAGTGTAGACCTGCCTCCGTGAGTGCTCAGGGCAGCAGAAACCCCCATCCTCCTCCCATGCAGCAGACTGGTGATTTCCGACTACTCAGCCTGCGGTCACAGGTGAACACCTAACCACTGTGCGACCCGCCTCCTCGGACAGGAGAATGGCTACTGTTAAGGGCCCATATCATACCAGGTACTTCTCCAAGATCACCTCTAGTCTGCTCATTGACCCCTATAAGGTGGCAGACATATATATATGTATGCCCTTATATAAATATATAATTAGCCTTCCACTGCTCCTCCCCTTGACAGTCAGCTTGTCATACAGCAGCTTGAGTATTGCTGTGATGCTGGAAGCTATGCTATCTCCTTTTTATTTATTTTTAATGGTTTTTTGTGTGTGTGTGTGTGAATTAGGTGGGGGAGGAGGGTTTACATTTCAGATCATCAACTTTAAATTCCATAGTTCCAACCCTTTATCAACACTTCCCTGTATTCTACCTCTCTTCCCCTGAGGTTCTCCCTCTGAGGACCCCCATTCTCCCATTCATCCTTGCCAGCATCCATCCACCTCATCTAGTGTGACGCTTCCTCTTCTCTTCCTTACCCTTGGGGGACCTCTGAATTCTGTTTCCCTTTGTATTCAAGCTTTTGTTTTAGTTTTAACGGATCTCATATAATATTTTGGTTTTGTTTTGTGATTCACTAGCTCAGCACAATGTTCTCCAAGTCCATCCAGATCCTCAGGAGCCTCATGATGCCCTCCTCGTTTGTCAGTGATGCATTGTGTGGATGTGTCAACATTTTTTTGGTCTACCCTTCCGAGGGGTATTTGGGTTGTTCCAACTTCTCACTGTTACCGCCAGTGCTGCAATGAATATGCTAGGACTTTTCATGCTAGGACTCTTAGTCCCTTGGGGTATTATTATTCAGAAGTATTGCTGGATAGTATGGAGTCTCCACTCCCATATTGTTTCCCACAGTTGTTGTACTTCCATCAGTATTTTACATACCAAACAGTTACCCACATGTCAGTGGAGCTTCTAGACTAACACAGACTACCAAGAAAGAAGAGGCAATCAGCTTCTGAACAGTGAGCTACTGACAACTTGATGAGTAGCAGGGGAACACTGTCTGGGATAGTGACAGAAGATGAGCCTCCCCGCTTGGAAGACCCTGCAAGTATAACCCAGGAAGGAAGAGCTGCCTCTGCAGTTTTGTGAATGGCATCATGAAACACTTAAAGTTAGTTGTCCTCCATTGCCCGGAAGGAGCAAAGGGTAATGCAGATAACACATCTTGCTTGCTCAAAGTCAGGAAGGCATGAGGTGCGTCCTGATGTCAAAGACTACAGCCTTCGGTTTGGATTGCACCGCAACATAAAGGAGACAAAAAAATGCTCGCAACTGCATCAAAGACTCTCATAAGCAATGAAGACAAGACTGAAGTTGTCAAGGATTTCATGCTTACGGTGGGTTGAGAGTCAGTGCCTAGGGATTCAGTGGCAGGACATCAAGTGCTACATTGCATTGGGTAAATCTCTAAAAAAGCAAGGACGTGGGGCTGGGCCCTGGTGGCATAGTGGTTGAGTGTGGGGCTGGGGCCCACCAGGCTTGGCGGTTCAAATCCAGCAGCAGCAATCCAGAAGCAAGGCTGGACCTCCCACTCCCATCAGAGGGCAGTGATGCCTCCCCCCCACCAAACCAAACCAAACCAAACCAAAATAAAGAAGCAAGGACGTCACTTTGAGAACTGATAACTGAGGGCAGTGCCTGACGAGGCAGTAAAACCTATAAAAACAGGTAATAAATCCTACCTTTGCCTACCTCCAGTTGTGTTGTTCAAATTGGAAAAAGGTCCAGAGGTATAAAGAGCCACACAAAAGGGTTGACTCCTGACACACCCCTCGTTCACAGATACCTGGTGATCCCCCCCACAAGACAAAAACACACCAACTCACTGCCATCGAGTCAGTTCTGACTCAGGGAGCCCATGTGACAGGGCTAACTGCCTCTTTAGGTTTCCAAAACTTTTAAATCTTTATGGAACGGACGGCCTCACCTTTCCCCCTGGCTCCCACTGATGTGTTTGTACAGCAGACCTTGAGGTAAGCTGCTGAATCCATAGGCCACCATCCTACCAGGCTTTAAGCTCCTTGTCACCGACACAGTTCTGCAGTGATGGAGCCAATAAGCTGCTCAGCCTGCCACAAGCGCAGCTTTCCCTGACTCGGGTCACCTGTGGGGGCTGTGGCAGGTGTGAGCAGGAGAGAGTGGGGGCAGGCAGGCCGGGAGTTAGGCGCTACTGCTACCTGGGTGAGAACATGCTTCTGCTTCCTTCTTGGTGGCTGAGAATGTCTGGGCTAGAGAGTTGGAATGGATGTTAATGGCTTAATGAGTGGCACAAGTGCAGGGCAGGGTTTTCCAGACGTATCGTGCAGCAGGATAGAATGTTTGAGCTGCCAGGACAGCAGGCCCCTGCCATGTCTGGTGGAAGTCAGTGGTCTGGAAATGGGACAGGGAATGGGGCTGCTGGACTTTGGCAGCACTCTTCATCGTCCAGGGGTGCTGATGAGGACATGGCAGGCCCCTGGCCTCAGAGAAATTGGGTCTTCAGGCAATACATGGCAAGAGGCTCCAAGCCAGGCCTTAGGACTAAGGTACTGCATTGAGGCGCCCTTCACTTGTTCCAGAAAGACTCAGGTCTGTGCCAGGTTCTAGCTTTGTGTGAAGCTTGAAGTTCGAAGTCCTACTCTGTGTGTGTGTGTGTGTGTGTGTGTGTGTGTGTGCATGTGTGTGCTATCCAGAGACTCGGGGCTTCCAGCTCAGCCCCAGCAGCTCCAGCTGATTACAGCTCGAGTAAGCTCTCCTTGACTCGTGGCACACCAAGGAGGATGCCCTTTGAACTTCTGCATGGAATTTATGAAGTTAGCTATCTTACATCAGGACCCCCTGCTCAGTGAGAACCATGATGAGGTCCTCTCCACAGATCTGAGCCTAGGGCAGGGCCCAGCCTTTTGCAGCTCAGCTTGAGACAGGGTGTTGCCTGAGCAGATGGTCATTAGATGTCGTCTAGGTGTGAGAGCAGCCTGGGCAGTGATAGCCCAGATGCCGGTCCATAGACCCCAATCTTGAGTGAAGGGTGATGTCGAGAACCTTGCTCTCCTTTTTCTGAAAACATGGTCCTAGAGTTTGTCTCAGGTGAGGAAGGGAAGAGGGCATCCGGAGCTTTGACAGAGGCAGTTAGGCTGAGCCATCATTATCTCTGAACAGACGCAGGCCTTGCCTTTGTCAATTGTACATGCTGAGAGGATGCTGGCTGAGGACCTGAGCTGGGGGTCGTTAATGACAGTGCTAGGAATAATTTCTCCAAGATGCCGCCTGCCAGAGGCCTCCTGGCATTTTCTTCTTTGCGCTACACAGTGAGCATCTTATTTTCATTCATATATTTGGAGGAGGGGAAAGGACAGGTCGGGAGCAGATGGACCAAAGGTGGCTGCTAGAGATCTATTTCTGTGCTTGCAGAGCCCCTCCCTGGTGTCCAGTACCAGATAATCACAGTGGAAGGCCTGGGAGGCCCTTTTTCCATATCACCACTTGCAGATCTCCTATCTTACTGAAAACACAGGCTTTGCCATCCAACAGATGGGGGCTTACCTCCTCTGAAATGTGAACTTGGGAATTTCACTTCAATTGTCATCTTCAATAATAGTTTTGACCTCTGAATTAGTGTGAGCACCAAGTTTTGAAGGACGCTTCAAACAGTTTGTGGAACTCGGATAAGGGAACAACTAGAGATCTAAAATATATGGTGAGAAGGGCTTAGAATGCCTGGTTGGATTTAATCAAGTGCAATGTATCTTAGAGAAATTACTGAGAGCCAAATGGAGGGTGAGCATGATAGTGGGATAGGAGGAAAATTAAAGAAAATATAGGAAAGATATGGGGGACAAAACCATTTATAGTGCTATAGGTATAGGCAAGCATTTAAGTAAATATATTAATTTATAATGAAAAGAACAGAGGCAAATGTTAAATAGTAAGACAGAAAACAGATTTAGTGCCTCTACTCAAGGCTTTCCTTAACACAAGAACACTGCTCTAATAACCTGGCACTCCTTGGTACTCACCTTCCCCATGCAATGGCTAAAGGCAAAATGGGTGCGTAGGCAAATGTGCACCAAAGCTATAAAAGAATATAGCATCTGGAGTCTTAAAGGCTTGAAGTTAAGCAAGCAGCCATCTAGCAGGCAAATAAGCCCACATGGAAGAAGCACACCAGCCTCTGTAATCATGAGATGTCAATGGGATCAGGTATCAAATATCAAAAGACCCCCGAACAAGTTTATCACTGTGAATAAAGGTGATTGGAGTGCAGACCCAAAGCCCATCTCTAGACAACTGGCTATTCCCCCACAGAAGGGTTATAAGGAAGGCATGGTTTCACCAAGCAGTATAGCACCAACAAATCAAATCATACCTCCAGTTCCCGAATGCTTCCTCGCCCCAACTACCACGACTCAGTTCTACCTTATAAATCTGGTTGGACCGGAGAACACGCATTGGTACAGATAAGAGCTCTTAACACATGGAATTCAGAACAGATAAAACCCTCAGGAACAGTAGCAGGAGTAGTGATATAATGAGGGTGGTGGTAGAACACTTCAAAAGTATATAAATATAAATATATATGTGTATATATATATATATGTGTATATATATGTATATATATATATATATATAATCACAATCCTCCAAGGGTTGAATAACAGAAATGTGGGTGAACTTGCATAAATGACCCCAGTAGCTATCAATAGGAATCTCAATTCACTCTGCATTGACATGATTTTCACAGTTGTTTTCTGACCATGACTTCGAGTTGGAAGAGTCAAAAAGGCAAAGGTTGGCTCAACAGTTGAATGTGAAAACATTAGATCACCCAAAGTGAAACCATTAAGCGGTTAGGTCTGTTAACTGCATAGTCAAATTATGTCTTATTATATGTTCAGCCATCCTGAGTCAATTTAGGCATATGCTTGCCATAGTATAAAAAGACCCTTGATCACCTACATACAGCTTATAATCTCTATACTAGAATCAGCCAAGATTCTGAGAGTCAGATGATGATAATACGTGAATACACTGACATGTTCTGTTTAAGATGTAAACCCAACATCTTCTGATGACTTTTGCTTCCTGGATTGAAAGACATTGATGATCAATAATTGTGTTTCAGCTTAAGACTTCTTAAGACACCAAATAAAAATAGTATCTTGCCCTCAATTTAGGCTTGCAATGTTCCTTACTAATTTCTAGCTCTTCACATATTTATACTCTCTGGTTTCAGCATGGTTTCTCATTTCCATCTCAAGCCTGTTGAGTTCACCATTAGTTGCAGTTGGTTTAGGAAAATGTCTCCCTTAATTGCAGTTTCCATGAGATCAGTTTTATTTATGTCAGTGACATTAAGCCCATTGCACAGAAAGAGAAATTGAACTTGAAATCAGCAACATATAAAAAGTATCGGCATAGTGTGCTTATGAAAGTAATGTGGGTTGAACAGCTTGGAAAACATTTTTATGAAAATACAGTGCACACTTTGGATGAATCATTTGGGTGAGATAAAAACAATTATATTGTCTACAAGGATAGTGTATACCACGTAGCTGGTGTCAAAAAGAAACAGTCCTTTTCATGTGACTGAACTCTTAGCATGTCTAGGCATATGTAAGTGCTTTATCGATACCTGGTTTAACCCTATTTAAATCCATCTCTCTAGCTCTACAGGGTCAGTACTGATAGGCAAATGTGACAGAAGAATATTATACCACAGTTTTTACTGACCCCACTCTAATCCATGACTGTGATGGTTAAGGTCATGTTTCAACTTGGCTGACCCATGAATTCTCAGTGGTTTGGGAGTTAGGATGTAGTCATCCCTCAAGTTGAGATGTGATACAATGTAATCAATTTCATGATGAGATGTGCTATGAGCAGCCAACTCCAACTAAAAGGGAGTTTCCTCAGGGTTGTGGCCTGCTTCCAATTATATGGACATTCTGAAAAAGCTCTCTTTGATTCTTTTTGTTGTTGCTGTTGCTGGATCTGGCTTGTCATCCTCTGATCTTCAGTACTTTGGACTCGAGCCAGTGGCCCCCCATATTGCCTGCCAATCCTAGGGGTTGTTAGTCTCTGTCAATCTGCAGTCTCTTAGCCCACGTTGGATTAATTTGCCTCTACACCCTTCATGCTGTGTGACCTGCTAACCTTGGGTGTGTCCCTGCAGCTGTGGAGTCAGGTGAAACTTCCAGCCTGACATCTGAACCATCGGCTTGGAGTTTGCCAGCCACACAACTGCATGTGCCATTTTCTTGAGAGAAACTGCCTACACATTTTTCAGCTTCACTGGATTGGCTTCTCTAGAGAACCCAGCCTGAGACTTGTCTTAGGTGCTGTAGATTCCATTTCTTTCATCCCATGGTCCTCAACTTTGGCTGCCATTAGCATCATCTGGTAGAGATCAGAAAAAATATCGGTGCCTGAATTCACCCAACAGTAATGGAAATATTTGTAGGCGAGGCCTGGGCATGGAGATGTATCTCCATGCCGAGTCATACTTTGTTCTCCCTCTTCAAACTTCCATCATCTCCTCTCCATCCTTACTCTTAGTTGATATCCTTATTTTCTACTTTTCTGAAAAATAATGGAAACCATGGAAGAGACCTTCCATGTTTTCACCACTAAACTCTGCCCTTATATCTTATTATCTGTCTCTATTATAATGGGTGGTGAATTGCTTTTTTTTTTCTGTTTAAGACCAATCCCCCACTCATATAATACATTCTACCCCTCTTACTTATGGATCCAAATTCAGCAATTCTCCCTTCAAGTACCAGCATAATCAGTGTTTCTTTCTTTACTGCATCTATTCCATTTGTATATTCACATAGATATTGTTGGTAACAGTGCTTATTTATTCTGTATAAACACACATGAGATCTTATTTTGATCTTCTTTCTTTGCTTCTTGAACAAATTGTGATTCTCTGATATTTATCCTCTCCTATTCTCTCTTGTGGGAGAATATTTTTTAAATTGATTGTTTTGCCCCATTTCTCCACTAAAATTATATCTGCCAAGTTTTCCAGTGACTTCCAATGTGGGAAGTCCATTGGTCAAATCTGAGTCCTTC
Organism: Nesogale talazaci; assembly: GCA_004026705.1. Classification (NCBI taxonomy): domain Eukaryota; kingdom Metazoa; phylum Chordata; class Mammalia; order Afrosoricida; family Tenrecidae; genus Nesogale; species Nesogale talazaci. Next base: position 57,072 of record PVJH01014142.1, read on the forward strand.
TTTAATTCACCAGCAACATTTCATATGGTTCACCATTTTCACTCCCTTAACATGAGTTGGCTTCTGAAATAGTGTTCTCTTTGCTTCTCCTTGACTAGTTCCTCCTTCTCAGTTTCTTTCATTGATTCATCTTGATTTGTTCCCTTAAAAATTATGTTATTGAGTTGTATATGTGCAGTGACATTGATTACATTCTGTGAGTTGTGACCATTTTTACTTTCTTTTTATGAGCTGTTCCTCCCCCGTTCACATAGAGGCACTGTCCCCTGAGGTTCCTGTCTAGGCTTGAGTTTCTGTTTGGTCCCATGTAGACAGATTGTAGAAAACACAATGCTATGACTTACTTTTGAGGATTCAGAGGTCAGCCCTTGGACTTTGTGTCTTCTTCTGTTTACTCACTCCCTGATAATCCTATTTTATCTGTAGGTTGATAGCCTTTTACTGTTATCTTCATGCCAGACCTCCCGCTGAAGTCTAGACTCCAATGACTTAATGTGTTTTGTTGGCTATCTAATAGATAAATCCAAACAGATCTGCTGCTCTTTAATTTTAAAGCTGTCACCTCATTTCAGGAATGACAACTTCCTCTTTCTCCTTGCTAAGCATTGAACTTTAGAGTCATTCTTTATCCTCTTTCTTTCATATAGCATCCAGGCTGTTAGCAAACGATACCAGCTGCATCTACAGACTAACTCAGGAAGTGAGCTGTGTCTCATTTGGAGGAGGCAGAAGATGGTTCTGATCCACTAACCTTTGGGTTAATGGCTCACCGGCTTTTGCTGTCTCACTTTGCTTACAAGGGC
>PVJH01014143.1:0-57945 GCA_004026705.1 Nesogale talazaci
TTTTGATTGACTGTTTACTCTTCTACCTAGTCAAATTTAACTTAAAAGTCGCTTGCACTTTACTTTCCCTCCCCCCCCCCCATATATGCTTTCATAGTGGAGTTGCTAAATAAATAGGAAATGGAACAGGGGAAAGAGGAATGGATGGTCCTTTGGTGCATGTGCTGCAAAGTCTAGACACAGTTAAATAAACTGCCTTGGTTTACATTACATTTTCCTTCGAAGGGTGTCGGGGGACAGGACTAAAAAGCCAAAGTCGTGAAAGAAAAGGAATAAGTGAATATCTCTAAACTAGATAACCAATCTCAAAATAATACTGTTAACAATACTTGAACAATAAAAAAGAGTGCTTCTAAGCATTTTAGGGGACAGTGGATTTTGAATACTGTAATTAAACGTAGATTTCTTTCCCTCTTAATTCATGTCTTTGGATAAATTATTTGACATCAGTTTTACCCATTTTACAAAAGGACGTACCTCTATTGGATCATAGGAAAGTATATATATTCTAATGCTTTGCAAATCATAAAGTCCGCTACACACACACACACACACACAAATTGAGCAGTAATTTATAGCTGCCACTTACTAACCACTTGTCAATGTGCTAATTGTTTAATGCCTATTGCCATTTAATCATCACCAGAGCCCAATGAACTAAGCTGTTCTGGCCTGTAGCGCTAGTAGGTGACAAAACAGTTTTAACTACTGTGAAAATGATATTCTGTCTTAGTAGTTACAAGGTCACTTTTGAGACTTGGCAGACTTATGAAATGATCTTGAACTGATGACCCCTTCAGCTTAGCAGTGAAAAATGCATTTGCTAGTCTAAGAATTTTGCTGTGAAGAGAGACCAATTCTTTAAGAATTTTTAAGAGTTATGTTTTTCTCTTTTGCCACTTTTACACTTCCCTCACCCCCACAAAAGACTTGCTAGTATTCCTTTTTTTCTAAGCCATATTAATATTGCTTTTTGGGGGGGGCGCATCACTGTCCTCTGGTGGTCGTGAAAGGTACCCAGCCTTGCTCCTGGAGAGCCGCTTCTGGATTTGAACCTCCAAGCCCGTGGGCCACAGTTCCGCACCCAATCACTATACCACTGGGGCTCAACCCCTTAATATTGCTTTAAAGGTCATATTTATTTCACATCCATACTGTTACCAAGTTCATTATCATTTTTAAAATCTTAAGGGATTACTCTGCATGAAATATTAAATTTTTTTAGTTTAAACACATACATTATTAGAATATAAAGAAAAAGTGCTTTATTTTGATCATCTAGAGTTAAACCAATAGTTCCCCCAAACCTGCGATCATATGAAAATGATGGCTAAATAAATGTGTGGTTTTTTTTTTATCAGACCACTAAAGTAATCATTATATGGCCTCAAAATAACAATAAAAATAAAGGCCCCTGGGCTGAGCCCCGGTGGCATAGTGGTTGTGCGCGGGACTGTAGCCCACTGGGATGGAGGTTCGATTCCAGCAGTGGGGCTGGGCCTCCTACTCCCACCACCGGAGAGCAGGGATGCCCCAAAAACCAAAAAAATAAATAAAGGCCTTTTTCTTAAAAGGAAGAATTGTTTCTAAGACCTAGTATTCTAAACTATCAACTCCATGTACATTTCCCTGTAGTAGCAGGTATAGAAATGGCGGTGATTGGTGGGAGCAACTTCAAGATTCAGAATTAGTTTGGTAAGTGAACTAAAAAAAATTGAAGCGTGTTTTTAGAAGTGGAGGATTATGCCTTCGCCAGTAGGTTCCCTTGCCCAGTAGTTCTCAACCTTGAGCGCATGTTAAAATGTAGCCCATAGTGAAGTCAAAAGAGATACTGGTACCTGGGTGATGGCAACCCAGAGGCTGTTTGTTTATTTTGTTTCAGCTACATATAGCCTAATTACACCAGAAGTTTTAAAAGCTCTCCAGATGAATTTAATGTATAATCCAAGTTTAGAATCATGCCTTAGGCTGAAAGCAGAGTAAAAATAATAATAGTAGTAAACTTTAAGCGCTTTCTCGCTAACTTCTCTTCCATATTTCCAGGTTTTTTTCTTCCATAAAGTTTTTCTGCCATTAAGTTGATTTTGACTCGTATATCATCCCTATATGGGTTTCTAACACTGTGAATCTTTCCAGAGCAGATAGCCCTACCTCTCTCCCAGTGAGTAAGTGATGGGTTTTAACTGTCTGCCTAGCAATTAGTCCAACGCTTACCTGATAGCACTGCCTGGCCTCCTTAGAACTTAGACTCTGTTCTTCACATTCTGATGGGCTTCATTGTCCTAGAGAGCTAGATTTGCCAGTTAGTTGAGGGATTTCTATGCTCCTTGACTATTTTAGATGGCAATATTTATCAAGTTTATGGAACTTGATAGTGTTAAAAACACCAAGTATAGTGGACCCTGTGAGAGACGGAACTCCATGTTATGGTCTTATTTTTCCAGGTTTCTCAGGTTTTCCTCTATTGACAGGGTGTAGTCACTACCTTTCTATTGTTCTTTAGTAGTGGGAAATTACTTGAGTTTACCAGTTTGGGGTAGTAGTCTCCCTACAATGAGATTGAAATATGAGGTGCTAAATATCTCACACCTCGAAAAAAAATAGGAAAGAGAAAAAGGAATAGGTGCTGACCTATTGTCATTCTAGTTCTGACATGACCTAGTCCCTGATTATGGTGCTCTTAGAGTTCATGTCAGCATTTTTTCTAGTTTTGTCAAATCTTTAGTGCTCTTGTCACTTCTGTGGACCATCCAGAAGAGCACCTTGCCCCCTTTCAATTGCTGCCTCAGATTTGTTGTGGCTTTAGAAGACAAGTAAAAAATGCTATAAACATTTTGTCAAAGTAGTAAGTAGGTCCGAACGAAAAACTGAGGGGCTTTCTGATAGGGAAAGTACTGATCTTTAGCATGTGGCCATTGAGTACCTATTTTGATGGTTTGACTGGCTAATTATTTCTTGACTGTAAACTGATATATAGGTGAAATTATAAAGCAGATAGGATATTATTGAGAATTATACCATTATCGGATTAAGATTTCCACTTGCCAAGGATGATGGCAACAGGTGTACAAATGTGCTTTGCATACAATGGATGGCTGCACAGATTGTGATAGGAGTTGTATGAGCTCCCAATAAAACAATTTAAGAAAATTTTTCCACTTGCCATAATATAAAACTTACCAAATATATGGTGCTCTTTTTGACAAATAAGCAATAAGAATGATCAAATTAATTACCAAACCAAAGAATGGTTATTGCCGTAGTGTTAAACCTAATAAAAACAAGATTATGTAAGCAACCCAGAGAATCCAATTAAGGAGAATTGAATCAGACAGATCAAATAATTATGAAAAATTCCAAACCCTTCAGAATCAGTGCATGCTTTTTAACAAAACCAGCATCAGTGGTTCTAATAATTGTGGAAGCCTATGTTATTTTTATAGGGCAAATATTTCAGTCTCTGAAAGACTGTCACCAAGCAAAGTGCCTACTGCTTTTGTGATAAGCCAACAGATGGCTTGTTGAGAAATCATTGTCCCTTTTTATTCTCTAAACAGTTCAAGGAGGATTCAAGAAGAAAAAATGCTGGCAAAGATTGCCATTGGAACAGTATTCCCATTATGAAGACCACGCTTAAGTTTTTTGTTTCTAATCCTTGACCTAACTTACAGATACAAGTTGGTTTTATATGCAAGTTTGGCTTCTTAGCTGCATATTGATACTCGACAACAAAAAGGCATGTAAGATAATTACCCAAAATGTACGTGTTTGTGACATTGAAAGGTTGAAAACAGCCTTATTTTGGGTATAGTCGAGTGCTTTTCAGTACTGCTTTATAGTTGCCTAAGTGAGTACAGATGTGCTCATCAATACATTGGGACTCAAACTTCTTAAATATTGGAGAAACCTAGAAACATAGATTGCTGCTCTCATAACCTTTGCATTATGTAAGTCTGAGATATGCTTAAAATGCAAATTCCTAAATGATTTGGTCCAAGGACCACACTTTCAAAACCACTACCTTAGCGTTTCCTCAGAGTTAGATTGGGCAAATCAGCATCCCCATTTTATATAGCAGTGGATCAAAGCACTCAAAATGGTGGCGATCTCCACAGAGCCATGTGGTTTGCTATTGGCAGAACTGAAACTAAAAACAGCATTTCCTGTCACCAAATCCAGGCCACTTGCAGTATTATGGGGAACATCCTGTTACATACATCTTTGTATACACTTGTGTTTCTTTAGATAACACGCCTAGCAGAGACTTTCTGTGTTTAATAGGATGTATATGTTAAATATTTAACACAGACTGCCAAATTGCCTTCCAGGAAGTCTTTTAACACTTTGCTCTAACCAACTATACTTTTAAGAATGTCTTTTTCCTTGTATTTTCACCAACTCTGGCAATAATAATAATAATAATGACATGAATAGTTACCGTATGTAATTGTGTATAAGTTGAGGTTTTCAGCACGTTTTTAATGCGGTTTGGTGGTAAAATTAAGTGCCTCTGCTGATATTCAGGTCGCCTTATACTTGATTATATATGGTACATTTTACCAAGCTCTATGTCCCATACACTGTCAGAAGCATTGTATTTATCTCATATCATATCCTCAATTACAGGCGGGAGTAATTTATCTAAGATTACTGTATATACTCACTTATAGGCCACGTTTTTCAGCACATTTTTTGTGCAGTTTTTGTGGTAAAATTAGGTGCCTTGGCTGATATTTGGGTCGGCTTATACTCGAGTATGTGTGGTATATAGCTAGGAAGCAAGCAGCAAAGCTAGTCTTACTCCCCTGCTCTTACGTGCTAATGTGCAGTCCCCTTATTGTGTAGCCTTTTATGTTTTTATTGTTGTTGTGCATTTTTCTTCTGTGGTTTGCATGTTTGTGCTTGTGATCGTTTTTCTATTGGTATTTGTCTTTTACAGTCTCTGTTCTAAATATGATATGTTGCTTGCCTTTTAATTTTGTGTCTTGTATGACGGTTTTTTATTAACTGATATCAATACATATAGAGAATCGTTTCATAGTTCAGGCACATCGAGCAGAATTGTACATCTGCTATCAGAATCCGTTCCCAAACGTTCTTTTAATATATCGGCCCCTTGACATCATCACCCCTTTCCTCCCACCATCTGCTCTGTGTCCTCTTCCCCAAAAAAAGCCCACTTGCTGACTCCATAGGGTCATTAGTCTTGGTTTTCATACCTACCCCCCCAAAATTAAAAAGCACACTCCGCAACTTCACGAAGGTGATACCCACCCGCCCAATGACGTAACACTGCCAGGATACCCACCCGCTAATGTGTACAGTCAAAAACAAAACAATACAATCCCCAAATTCATAAGATTTTGGAAATCAGATTAGGTCTATCATGCATCCTGGTTGGGGGGGGGGATTTGCTCTTAAGTTTTAAGTATAAATTTTAACTATTCAAGTCAGGCTTTGCCTTTGACCTTCTATGTTCAGCTCACTAATGCACTCCGTTTTATTGACCACTCTCCTTCTATATCTATCCTTCTTTTGTGTGTGTGTGTGGGGGGGCATTTGGGGCATCACTGCCCTCTGGTGGTGGGAGTAGGAGGCCCAGCCTTTGCTCCTGTGGAGCTGGAATTGAACCTCCATCCCCGTGGGCCGCAGTCCCGCACACAAGCACTACGCCACCGGGGCTCAGCCCTATCTCTATCCATAGCCTTCTGCAAACCAGATTCTCAGACTTTACGCTCTGATACTAATCCCTCCCATCAACTGATCCCTCCCCTCAACTTTAAATATGCTTCACAATCCTTCAGTGACTGATGATGGTGTGGGTCTCCATGTGGGCTTACTAGACATTTCACTTACATGGCTGCTTGTTTGGAGACAACCCTGGATGCCATTTTACCTGATCGCTGGGCACCATCTAATTTCCTTACCATATTTTTCTATAGCAACCAGCTTCTCCGTGTTCCCTTCCTGAGGGCAAGTATCAAACAGGGCCATGATGTCAGAATTAATTGATCTGAAGTTGGAGCTGATATTTTATGTGAGCCCCCAAACCATTCCTGGATCTATGTTTGGGTCTTTAAATTTATTCTTACTTTGGAATTAGCCCAAATTTCATGCCATTGGGTCATTCACGTTTGTCAAACAGAATTTTATCATTCCATTCATAATTAGTTCTCAAAGATTCTATTTCTTGCTACCTTGGTACCTTGACTTCATCTCCCTTTTATTTTTTGTTTTGTTTTGGTTTGGTTTGGGTTGGGTTTTTTTGGCATCACTGCCCTCTGGTGGTCATGGGAGCTACCCAGCCTTCCTGCTGCTGGATTTGAACCGCAGTCACGCACTCAACCACTAAGCCACTGGGACTTAGCCTCATATCCCTTTTATCACCGCCCCTCCCGTCCTACACCCCCCACTCAACCCCCTTGTTCTACTCACTATCAGATTCATTAATCCTGGGTTTCATGTACAGAGAAACTTATTTCATAACTTCAAGAGGGTAATCTCCCACTCTACAGCACCTCTGAGATATACCCAGATCTGAATAAACAAAAACCAAATACACAGAATGATTGTCACACGTTTGCCAGCTTAGTACATATCTTAATATAACATATGAGGCATTGCTGTAGCAAGACCTTATTTGTCCACCTACCAACAGCTCTCCCAAATCGGTACAGCTGTCTTCTACTTCTTCAGACACCTTGTGTGTTCTGACTTAAGCCCACAAGCCCTAGGTGTATCTGAGGTAGAGACCAATTCACTCCATGGAATTCCTGCGTGGGATCTCATTGGTGCAGCATTTTGTACACTTTGAAGATCCAGGATTAAGTGTCCTGATGTACCATGACACCCAGCCTGGGGTCCCCAAGCTGTAATCAGAAGCCCAGTCATCGTCCATCCAGTGCATGCCCCCAAAGTTTTTCTTTGTTTGTAATTACATCTGTCAGTATTTTCTAATACGGCTTCAGGGTTTTGTAAGTTTTGAATATTTTAGTTCTTTAAGATATTTGGCAGTCATGGATAAGAGAGAAGAACTCATAACACACCACATGCAACCCAGAAGCAGGAATGGGAAAAGAGATGATGCCACATGGAGGGCTGGGTGGAGGGAAGGGAAGAAGGAACCAATCACAATGATCGACACACAGCCACACACACCCCTTCAGGGGAAAGAACAACAGAAACTGTGGGGGAGAGGAGACAGTGGTAGGTGTGAGACATGAAAAACATAATAATTTATAAATATCAACGGATCACTAGGGTGGGAGGAATGAGGGGAAGGGGAAGGAAGAGGAGCAGGAGTGATACCAAGAGCTCAATAGAAAGTAACTGTCTAGAAAAGAATGATAGCAAGATATGTACAATTATGCCGGATACAATTGATGGATGGATTTTAATAAGCCTTGTAAGAGCTCGCAATAACATGATTTTTAATCGGGCTGAGCCCCGGTGGCGTAAGTGGTTGAGTGCGGGACTGCGGCCCGTGGGCTTGGCGGTTCAAATCCAGCGGCGGCTCTCAGGAGCAGCACTGGGTAGCGCCCATGACCACCAGAGGCAGTGATGCCCACAAAAAAAAAGATTTTTAATCATTTTAAAATGATTTTTAAAACATCTGGAATTGATTTTACGTATAGTGTGAGGTAGGGATATAATTACTTTTTTTCCTAAATGAGTAGCCTTCTGTATCACTTACTGTTTAATTCATTCTCACTCTCTTGGTATACTCTTATTAAAATATGAATGATCTACTTATTATAGCTTCAGTAGATGTCTTATGTATCTTTTGAAATCTTTTTTTTTTTTTGGGGGGGGGGGGGCATCACTGCCCTGGTGGTGGGAGTAGGAGGCCCAGCCTTACTCTTGGAGAGCTGCTGCTGATCTTTTGAAATCTTAATGGAGCAAGACTTCCATCATTGTTTTGTTTATTTTTTTAGTCATTGTGTCTATTCTGCCTTATTTTACTTTCCAGATAAATTCTAGAATCAGCTTGTCAATTTCCATTAAAAGTCCTGTTGAATTTCTTCAGGTATTGACCCTCATTTAAATTTTGTAGTTTTCTTTATATGGTAGTTATATATTTCTTAATAGGTTTATTCATAGGTGTTTTATTAAGGTCTTTGTTGCTCGTGTGAGTTCTGTTTTCCCATGGCGTTTTCTAATTAGTTGTTGCAGGTGTGTAGTAAAACTATTCCTTTTTATATGTTTTTTTTTTAATTATTATTATCAGGCCACTTTGCTGAATAGTTTATTTTCTTTATTTTCCTGCCTGGATTATTATATCATCTGTAAATGAATTTTGTTTCTAAATGTTTTTAACTACAATTGTTTTACCTCAGGCCTCTAGTGTAAGGCTAAATAGTAGCTATGCTTGTGAACTTCTTTTCCACTTCTTAGATTTTGGAAATAAGGGAATCATGTGGTAAGTGTTCCAGAAGAGACTGTTTACCTATTTTTTTAATTGGATCCTTTTTGAGGGGGTGGCATCTCTGCCCTCTGGTGCTCATAGGGACTACCCAGCCTTGCTCCTGGAGAGCTGCTGCTGGATTTGAACCACCAAGCCCGTGGGTCAGAGTTCCGCCTCAACCATGACACCACCGGGGCTCAGCCAGACTGTTTATCTATTTTTTTTTTGTAATTTTTTTTTTTGGTGGGAGGAGACATCACTGCCCTCAGGTGGTGGGAGTAGCAGGCCCAGCCTCTGCTCCTGTGGAGCTGGAATTGAACCTCCGTCCCTGTGGGCCGCAGTCCCACGCACAACCACGACGCCCCCGGGGCTCAGCCCTGACTGTTTATCTATTGAGAGATGGTTTTCTGCTCCATATTTGCAGGTTTGTGAATTAGATTTAATTGTGGAATTTGGTTGGCTGCTTTTCTGGACATTGATTAGAATTCCATTGTTTACCCTCTCTACTAGTTATTAATACAGTGACTTGCACTGAGTTGCTAAATTTGAATGGTAGTGTTCTTCTAATATGTTAGAATGCTTATTTTGTTTCATTTAGAATATCTGCATAAAGGGCCTCCAAGTGTGTGTTGAACCCTGGGAGCTGTGTCTGTATTTTGAGGGTCTGAAACCAAGAAGTTCTGCTCTAAGTGTTGTATATTTATGAAATATTTGCTTTCAACACTTGGCTTTCAATTTCCTCATTCATATTGAATAAGAGTAACTATATAATCCATAATTTCTGAAAATCTGCCCCTTCCATGACCAGGTTAATGTTTGTTTGTAAGATTTTGTCGATTTCTTGTCTTGGGGTTTGTTGTTGTTGTTGTTAATGGAATGTACAGTGATTGAAAGTTTTTAATTTTTTGTTAGATATGATGGATTTTGACAAATACTACATGTGACACGTACAAGGGAGGCTTCAAAAAGTTTTGCAGGAAAATAGAATTAAAAGATAATGGAACTTTTCCAGAAGTTCTTTGTTGATTTCCCTTCATGTGTCCCAATTGACTCCCCTTATTAAGCTAGGTGGGATGCAGTATGGAAAGAATAGATGTGTCTTAGCAATTCTATCTTGTTTAAAATTTGAAAACATGGGGCACCCTGGAGTGACTGCACATAGCTGTGGTTAGGGTCTCCTTAGAGCTGCACTTTCTGCATTACGTTGTCTATCTCTCAACCAGTAAATGCTTTCCAACTGGTCTTTTGGCACTCCTCTTCTGACTTGTTCTTCACCAAAAAAAGGAGGCTCTTCCTTTGATTTCCCAGCCCACAGTAGCTCCCTAATGAAAGTGAGCCTGGTGGAAATGTGGTGCTGTCTGCTGCTGTTGTTTACTGTTCTACAATGTAAAGACTGTTTACAATGCCAAGGTCAATAAAGACATCAGTCATTTGAGAGAGTGCGTCTGATTACCTTTAGCATCTCGAGTCAAAGCAACCCACTCCTCCCGTAATTGTGTTGTATTCCGCAACTGCTATTGGGCAAGGGATGACTGAAAAGGAACTCTTTGTTCTTTCTTTTGACACTAGTGAGCTTTGATGAAATCTTAGGTTTATTGTCCTGCCATTTTACTGATGACTCGTATCCTTTCATTGTAATTTATCTTTCCTCTTTATAATTTCTGGCAGCTCCTTTCCCTTGGCTTGTAGGCTGTAGACGATGCCTACAGCTTACCACCATCCCCTGTCGTCCAGGACTTTTTTCACGGAGTGAGAAAAACCTCTCACTTGACCCTTTTAGTGAACCTATTAGAATAATTGAATGAATGACGTACCATAATCCAAATACCACATTCCCACTGAAGGAGAGAGGTAGCTCACTGTCTTCATCTTTTTCCTAGACTAGATATCAAACTGACAGGGTTATTTGTTGATTTAATCAAGAATCAAACTTTGTATCTATACCTGACAAGTGCCATTTGCCCTGTATTGGGTGGGTGGGTGTGCACACGCGCGCTTTACCTCCTGAATGATTCTTGTCTCTCACCATGTTTTCATCAACTGCGTGAGACTTAGGTGGCTATTGAAAGCCAGTTAGAACTGGGTGCAGTTTGTGAAACCAATGACAGCCAGGTTCTCCTTTATGTATGACTCTTTGTCATTACAGTATATGTTCTCAGTCATTTTCTTGAACTTTGTTTTGGTCATGAGTTCTGCAATAGAAGTAACTCCCAAGAAAGGGCCACTGGACCAGTAAGGTCTAACTAAGCTCCAGCAAGACACACATACTCATCAGTGTGATATCACAGCAGTGAAGGTCTTTATTTTCTCCAGGCTGACAAGCTGCTAGATTTTTCTTGGTCAAATCTCCTGCCCTCTGTATTGTGTTTTGTGTTCTTGGGTCCTTAAAGATTTGTTTGGCCCTTTATACTTTCTAAAAATCTCTTATGCAAGTACAAACACAAAAGGTAATCAGTCTGCTTCTGTCTCTTCGTGGGTCAGGTTCAGGTAAACAGTGCCATATTGCTGAAGCAAGTTCATATAATTGCCGGGTGGGAGACGCCTTTCACATCCTTTGCTGTCCATTCGCCTTTCTAATCTGTAGCATTGACTGCCCCATCATCCTTTAACACTTAGCGTTTCCCAAAGTGGGTGATGACCTCTCCCTTTGGGGGGTGCTAGTACAATCCAGGGATGCTAAAAAAAAAAAAAAGCAGATCCCTAACACTTTATCTTGGATTAGGACCAGAGTACAAATGTGTTTAATTGCCAGGGATGTTTTTTCCTATAAAGGGGGCAAAATAAGTTTGAGAGCCTATGCCCTAGTACCATATCAATGTCATTGTTGTTACCATTAAAATAAGCTTCAGATTCCACAAGTCAGGTTAGCCCACCTGTTGCAATTTTGTCAGGTTGCTCCTCAGACTCATCCTCATTCTCAGATTTGGGGGTGAGGGGATGTTAGCCTGGGTAGACTCTCATGTGTATAAAAAAGAGGCTTATATACAAAAACAGTTGAACATTGAGAAAGCATCCCAGTCCAGATCAATTCCATAAGTTCGATATTAGCCCATATGTCCAATAGCAATCTCTACAGTCCTCTTCAGACTCATGAAACACAGGCAACAATGCAGGACAACCACAGACCAATGGGTGGGAAGTCTTCTACATCCAGTGACATTGTGACAACTCAGCTTAGGGCACTGGCTGCATCAGCCTGGGTTCCTGTGGCTTCTCCTCTGGGATGTGAGTCAAGAGAGCATCTCCAAGGAAGTGAGCCTGTGTCCTGCCTCTAATGAGCTATTTATCTCCTTAATGCTTCCAAATGAGGTCATCAAGCTGTGACCTGATTGAGAGACTGAACTCCACCTCTTCACCCGGAAACCTCTCAAACTGACAACAGATTATATAGCTACCACAGGGGAAGAGAAATAATCTACCATGCCTGCATTCTTCAAAGAGCCTATTTTTAAAAAAGAGAGAGAGAGAATTGCCCCCCCCCAAAGACATAATTCCAGGTTCCACAGAGCCAGAATGATACCAATGTCATCCCACCCCACCACTGAGAATAGATGGGAGAAATTGTGTCCTCCAAATCTTGTGTATGCATGCAAACAGCCAGAGGGTTTTGTGGTATGGAAGATTAGTCTTGTAGTGAATTTATCTTTTTCACAAAGGAACTACTTAACAGCTTGTAAAACAGAATTTTAAGAACTGTACCTGCTGTACATCAAAGATATTACAACACATGTTTAGACCGCATTGCACCTGAAAATAAATTATTCACTTAAAAATTAAATTGTCACCAAAAGACACAACTTCCAAATAGCATAAAGAAAACCCTATTTATATTTAGATGGCTTGTCTCACTCTACAAAAGCTTTAGCTTTTTTGAGAGACAAGTTTTATGTGGTCATACTTCTGGGATGCACCACCTCATGAGCACAATGATTTGGTGCCAATGAATGTTTCCCCTAGTATAAAAAGTTATGTGTCTCTGTCAGATGCCAGCTCCTATTTTAAAATGAGATGTTACACCCCCAAGACACCAGCAAGGCAAGATACAACTGGGATTTACGTGACTCAGAGGTCATGAAAGGGCTAGAGTCTTTATCTGCTACAAAAATGGACAAACAGTAATTGCTAATTCAGTGTTTGAAACCAAGCATTTGTTTATGTTTTTTATTGACATCTCTCTTTTTGGCAGACACAAAAGCACTATTACTAATATTTAAAAGAGGTATGACATGTCTCTTTTAATACTTTTTTGGCTATTTCTAATCTTTGAATAAAGACTATCTCCCTAAAAAGTGGAATTTTTTAAAAAGGTTATTAGACATGATTATATCTAGTGAATCTGCTAAATGCTAAAGCCTCGAAATAAGAAAGAAAATTAATAATTGCTTGCCAAGAGTCCCAAGGTGCGTTTGTGCTTTCTTTTCAGTAGAAGTGCTCGCACCGTGCATTTTTATCCACAGCCAAGCTTTTGTGAAGTCAGTACAACCGTAATTGGCATAGAACCAAGAAAAAATGAAAAGAACTCTCAACTTTGGCCTCATTGGAGCAATGGTTAGCCAACTTTGCTAAAGAGGAAATGTAAAAAATGAAGATGAACAAGAAAAGTGCTCAATTCAAGAATTCTTACTGATTAACTTTAAAAAAAAAATAGGACTAGTTGGCTTGTGTGTATGCTCCCGTGTATTCACTCCTGATATTGAGCAATTTTTCAAAAATTGCACTAAGAAATCAGCATCCAAAGCCAAATAAAGAGGGGTGTAGGTCTGTTTCCAAGAGTTGGACTCAAACGTCCACAGATGATCTTGCTCATATCTCTTGAGTCTCTCTGATCAATTTGAGTCCTTATTTTAATGATCGTGTGTTAAACTACCCAGAGACTAAAGAACGTTTCTGAGGAGGAAGGACCCCCTTCAGAAAGATACCCTCGCTAAGTTGGGAGCTCTGGTGGCTCTGTTCAGTAAGCATTGGGCGGCTAGCCACAGGTTAGCTTTTCAGATCCACCAGCCACTCCAAAGGAAAAGGTGATGATGATCTCCAGTCCTGTAAAGATTTGCAGCCTCGGAAATCCTACAGAGCGGTCCGTGGCTCCCAACCTTCCTCACGCCGCCGCCCTTTCATACAGTTCCCCCCCCCCCCCAGCCATAAAATCATTTTCATGGCTACTTCATCACTGTAATTTGCTGCTGTTATGAATCACATAACTATCTGATTTGCAGGATGTATTTTCATTGTTGCAAATTGAACATTTTGAAAGCATAGTGATTAATCACAAAACAATATGTAATTATATGTGGTGGAACATTTGTTTCTAATGATAAATAAATGAAATTTTTGTCTTGAAGCATGGTGTAGCATTAGTAACAGTCTTCATACCAGGTACTCATGTGGGTGTATCTGTTTCCCGAGGGTCTTAGGTGACCCCTGTAGAAGGGTCGTTCAACCCTCTAAAGGGATCATGACCCAAAGTTGAGAGTCACTACTGTGGAATCACCTTTGTACTCTTGGATAATGCAGGCTGTTGGTACCACCAGCATAATTAAATTTAACTCGACTGAGGAAGTTGCTTGAACAGCTCTTAATAGAGATGCCACTTTTTAAGGATGCTCCTCTTTTTTTTCCTGTTAAATCATTCTATCTCCTAAAATTAGTGTATCCAGTTCTCATCAACACACATAAATTTTTTTTTCCTTTTTATTGTGGATTAGATGAAGGTTTACCAAGCAGGCCATAGTATTCAGCAATTTATACAGATTCTGATTCAGCGCACTCATTGTCATCCCCTCTAAACCATTTACCCACTTTCTCCCAGTGTTTTGTATCCATTCCTCCGCCTTTCCTAATGCTCTGAACTTTGCCCTTGGGTAAATGCTGATTATTCTAACCCTGAGCTGAGATCAGTTCCAGACTAGAGTGACTGAAGCTGGCCCTTGAAGAGTCTCACCAGTCTCTCTCGCTCTCTGACCAGTAAGCCTAGTCTTATTTCTGGTTTTGAATTCTGTTATACATTTTTTTCTCCCACTATCTAGGACCTTCTAATGTGATCCTTTTCAGGGCCTTTGATAGTGATAGCCAGGCACCAACTAGTTCTTCTGGTCTCAGTTTGTGGAAACTGATATTTATATAGTCCAATTAGTCCATTACTTCCATCTTTGAATTTCCAGCTCCTTTTCTCTGGACACAGAGAGACCAGTAGCTACCCCTTAGATGGTTGCTTCCAAACATTCATACCCTAGTTGCTACTTACCAGATCAGCCTGTTGAGCCTTGTATTTGTGACTTAAGTTACACCAGTTGACTCTGGTGTCCCCTAAAACTATCATCCTGTTCTCCCAGACCCAATGACTTATTCCTGTAAGGAAACATTTTTTTAAAATCAATTTCCTATTAAGTCATATTTATTTTGTAGGAACTTTTCAGGTTGAGAAATTGGGGTCCCTGTGAATCCATATCTACTTGATGGCACAATTTTTTGCGTTGTGGTTTGTGGGGAAGCATGCACGCAGACTACTTTAAATTATAAAATTTTCTAACTAAAAGATGAGTGAAAAAAACAGATTCAAGTAACGAGTGATATGGACTCTTGAAGTCTCTGAGTAGATTTGGTACAGAGGCAACAGAGGCCATCCTATCGATTTTACCTCTGTGGTGCTCACTCCTCCCCCAACAGAATCTCACACTCAATTCTTAAAGTTCCATTTCTTTAATTACTTCGGTGTCACATAAGCAAAATAACTATTTGTCATATGTTTACATGATTAATAATAATAACAGGTATCTGGATAAAACAGACCTGAGTTCTAATCAAGATTTCTTCCCTTCTTTAAGCCGTGTGTCTTTAAATATGCTGTACAATTACCCTGAGTCTTTGTTTTTTCATCAATAAAATGGAATTGATGTTACTGTGAGGATTAAATATCATATTTGTAAAATAATGAACACTCAATAAATGATGGCTAATATTTTGGCTGTTCTTTTGGCATGTGCCAGAATGTCGGAGAAAGAATCAGTACAAAGTATAATTTGTGTGATCACTGTTAATTACCCATATTGTATGCAAGGGATGAGAAATACAAAGATGGACTTCTTGCCTTAGGAGTCTCTGACTGACATGAATGGCCCTCGGCTGCTTGGAGGCTCGAGTCTACCCCGAGACATTCTGGAAGATAGGCCTGTGACCTTTCTGAAAATTCAGCCACCAAAATCCCGCAGTGCACCGTTCCACAGTGGTGCCCACAGGGTCACCCTGAGTCAGTCAAAGCCATGGCCAAATGGAGGTTCTTGCTGGCAAACTGTTCAAAACCTTTTGCGGAACTAAGATTTGTCACTTAATAAAAACACAGTTTAGCGTATGCTAAGTAGCAGCAACATGGCCTCAAACAACTGACTTGACAGCACCGAAGTACAATTGTCTTCAGAGGAATGGTGCAGTTGTTGCTGTGGGTATTTAGAGGGGAAAGAGTATGGTGGATAAGGAAGGCTTAATGGAAGTAAGGTTTGAGCTAGGACTCTGACCTTTATTCCCACCCCTCATAAAGTCATAATTTGGGTAAACAGGTGTGTAGGGTACTTCTGTCATGTGGGGAAGGGAAGGCAACTATGGCAGTTATGGTTATATTACTGATAATTAGCTAACAATTATTGTTACTGATCATTAAAGCTAAGGATAGTCCAGAAAGTCTTTCATGTAGACTGGTGATGTTCTTTGGGAAATTATTGTGAGCCCATCTTGAGTATGTCAGAGGCAGGATTTTTATCAAATATCCACGGGTGTACACACCACACTAACCAGCAAGTGCAGACTTTCCATAGTTTATTCAGGAAACCTGCCAGTTTTACAAGGCTGTTGTTATTAAATCAGAACTAGTGACTGGGAGCACAACTGAAATCCCCACAGGGAGCATAAGAACAGAAATCATTAAACTATCTGCTAGTGGCTTTATGATTTTACACATGCTCTCTCTCTCTCTCCCCCTTCTCCCTCCACCCACCTCATGTAATCCAAAGCAAAACCGCTTTCTTTGCTTCCTCCAGGTGCTTAGCTGTAAATATTACATCAGTATCACACAGTGGACAAGCTGGTTCCCAGGGCACAGAGGGCTTTTAATATTTACAGTGGAGTGAGCTACACGAGAAGGGGTGTTGGTTGCCATTTTTCCCTTTTCTTACTTGGTTACCAATTATGGCTCAGTTTATTTAGAATTCTATAAGCAAAGGATAGCTTTTAAGTCAAATGCACATGGAAACCATCCCAGCAAACATAGGGGTCTTTTATACATTTAGTAAACCTACAGTTTACACCAAAAATCAAGTACTACTTATGTTCTATATTACCCTAAACTCAAGTGATAGCTTAACGATACCAGGTCAAAGCTTTGTTGCAGCTACTACAAAGTTGGCAGGTCGGTATGTCTTAATGGATGTCCTTACCTTGAAAGAAATGACAAAGTAGGTGAGAGAAACCACATTTCCTTGTAGTGATTTTAACCGAATTAATTTAAACCCAGCAGAATTGTTCAAAAAGTTAAAGACTGTAGACTAGCTAGCTTTCTCTAATTAAGGATTAAAGACCATTGTTTTGATCATATATTTTTACTTTTTTAATTTCATACCTCTTGCAAGTACTCTGTTGAGAGCCCACTTAAACCCTGTGTCTGGGCTTGTTTGTTCCGATGACTCTCTGTCAGCCAGTCTCAGACCACACACCCATCCTACTGAAATTCTCTCATCTCCTTGTTGCCATTATCGGTGCTTGTGAAAAGTCTTAGCAAGTGATTCTCAGAAAACGATGGTCATAATGTTTATGGTACGTTTTAAAGCATCTCATCTTGATTAAAATCGGCAAGGACGAAATGCCCATGCTCTTCTTTATGGTGATTGTATTTAACTGAGGGAAAACATTTTCCAATGAAGAGTCCCCTTTCCTAAAGAACAAACAAAAGCCTATCTGGCTATGCACAATCAAGTTGATAATACCTTCATTCTTTATCACTCACTCAAACTAAAAATGTACTTGTCTTCTGGATTTAAGAGAAAAAAGCTGGAACTGATCCTACAATGTGAAAGGTATTGGTTATTGTTTAATAGCTGCAAATAATGCTTGTTTGTGATAGAAAGCCTCGAGTTCCTCTTCTTTCCTCCCTGCAAAACAAAGCAGAGCATTATTCTTCTCTCTCACAGATAATCACCGTTCATTACCTCCCAGACTTTTCTATGTATGCTCTTTAAAAGTGGGATTGTCGGGAATCTACTGCTTTGTAACCTTTTTTTTTTTCCTTTTCTTTTTCACTATAGCATATTGGGGACATCCTGCTATTGTCCTCAAATGCATTTCGTTCATATCCTTTTTAAGGATATCCTTGTTTTCCATAAAACTGATTCAAATTTATTCTCTATTGTTGGATATTTTTATTGTGTCCAGCGTTTTGTTTTGTGTTTTTTTTTGCCATGAAAGAATATGCATGCACCTACCTCTTTGGACATAACCACAAAAGAAACTGAAGCTCAGTTTCTGGGATTGCTAAGTCAAAAGTTGTACAGAATTTTAGGACTTTGGGTACAGTTTGCTAATTTGATCCCCAGAAAAGTTGTACGTACCTCTTAACTCTCTCAACAGCAGTGGCAGTAATTTATACTTAGGGTGCTCCATTTGAAATAATAAATACAACTTATCCTGTAGTCATCTCTGCTACTTGGAGTTACAGAAAAAATGCTCTTCATTTGTCTGTGCTGTCAAGACCCCTTTCCATTGCCCATCAAAAATGCATTCATGTATAAGCTATTCAAGTACAATTCCTGGAAAGATGAAGAAACTAATTGTCCTGAGACATTCTTAAACATTTAGTGTTTGTAAATACAGGTTTGCTCCTTTTTATTCTCTAATGACCACCGTTTTAGATTCAGAGCATTTGAGCAAGCTGATAAAGGATGGAGACTTGTGCCAGGCCATGCAGCAGACTAATTCATGCACTGAATGGACTTCATTGTGCATTCTGTGTAGGAAATGTCAAGCATCATTGAGATTTCCCATAGTACTCTCTAACTAGTGACACAGGCATTTCAAAGGATAATATGAACCTGTGACTATGTTTATGAAGAAGAGAAAGGCCCTTCGAGGCTGAGTGACACCTGGTTGCAACAGTGGGCGCAGGCAGAGGAGCGATACAGGACGGGGCAGTGTTTCTTTGTGGAATGCAGATGGTCCTTATGAAGCAGAACTCACTCCATGGCACCTGACAACACTGACAGCATACGTACAAAGTCGGAATCCCTGACCCTGCTTGCAGCAAGCATTGGGCATACTTCACAGACTTAAGGAGATTAACTTTGTAGCGAATAAGCCATTTAAAACTCTGAAACAAGTTTCTCTCTCTGACACTGGAAGAATGTTGGGTGTACAAGAAGAGCCGTACATGTTTCTTAAAGTTCTGAGAGTCTTGCTTTGTCATCATCAGATCTAAATAGAGTGCATTTGGGTCTGTGGCAGAAAGAGAAAAGCAGGGGGGAAGCCAGAGGAGAAAGTGCAGGCCACAGTGTGTTCTGGCTTCAATGGTGTCGACTGCCTGCCTCTGCCTGAAATTAAGCTGCTTCTTACTGAAAGAGTGTGCTTAAGTCAGGGGCAGAGAAAGTGTTTGCGGGTGAAGTTTCACTTTTGTCGTGGCAGCAGTCCGGGACATGATGCTGGAACAGAGGCTATGTTCAGCACCTTCTCTTCAGATTGTATCTCCCCCAGCAGCTCATCTCTCTTACATAGCAAGCCTTTGTTCGCTGGAAGATGGACCTCTGTAGTTGGTCTGGCCAGTCACTGCCGGAGTCCAAAGGTGGCAGATAAAGAGCCCAAAGGTCAAAATGAACTGGTGTGAGGTCAACCTGGCTTGAAGAAAAAAAAAAAAAAACATCATTTTGGCCCGCAGGCTTCAAAAATTGAATTACAGCTCAGAAATAGTTCTCCAGCTTCAACCCTCAGCTCCCACCAAAGAAAAACCACTCCTCCTACCTGTTCCTTCAGTAAGCAGGAGTAGAAAAGAAACCACGTTTAAAGGTTTTTATCCCCTTCATTGAATGGGATTTT
This sequence comes from Nesogale talazaci, assembly GCA_004026705.1. Lineage (NCBI taxonomy): Eukaryota > Metazoa > Chordata > Mammalia > Afrosoricida > Tenrecidae > Nesogale > Nesogale talazaci. Next base: position 19,469 of record PVJH01014143.1, read on the forward strand.
GTTGGGGATTTCACTCCAGAGAGGGCTTCTGTGGGAATGTCTCTTTGCTTAGAAGGAGAGTGGCAGCAGGTATAAAATAGAAAGTCAAAGATAAATCACAATCATTTGTAAAAGTTTTTTTTGGGGGGGGACTTAAGAATTGAAAATCCATTAGATTTTGACCAGGGTATCTCAGCCCGTGTGCCATGACCCTTTTGGGGGTCGAATGACTCTTTCACAGGGGTTGCCCGATGCATGCTGCTTCCAAAGCCACTTTGGTAGGATAGTGGGTAAGCCCTGGCCTGCTCACTTGCTGAAAAAAGATGAGGCTGAGTGCTTCCAGAAATGTAAAAACAAGCAATCAAATTGACATGAAGGAGCATAGTGGTCACCCCCACCCCACCTGTAAGATAACTGGCCCATTCATCACAGAAGGGATGATATATTCAGGGCGCAGTATAGCACTGACGACGCACATAACTATCCTCTAGTTCTTTAACATTCCCTCCCCTTACCGTCATGGTCTTAGTTTCACCTCATTACTGTTGTGAGACCTGTATGTGTTCATCTCTATAATTAAAATCATCCAATGCATGAGATCCAAGATAGATCAGCCCTTCAGAAAGAGCAATGGGAATCATGATTTTCTGAGGGTATGGGGTGGGGGTGGGGGTGGGGGTGGCACGATAGCAATGATGACTGTGTAACCCCACTCAAGGGGAATGAATAACAACTGTAGGTGAATGTAGACATTGGAAAGTGTAAGATTCGGCATAAATAAATAAATAATATATAATAAGGGTTCCTGGGGGGAGGGGAGGGGAGGGAGGGAAAGAAGGGGAGCTGATATCAAAGAGTTCAAGAAGAAAGAAAATATTTTGAAACTGATAGTGGCAACAATTGTACAACTATGCTTGATGTAATTGAATTATGGGTTATAATATCGGTAAACTCTCAAAAAATGATTTTTTTTCTTAAGTCTTACAGTCTTTCTTAAGTTCAATGACAGTAAGTTTGTTTTGGCTTTTGTTTTGTTTTGGTTTTTAATATGGAACGCTTCACAAATTTGCATATCACCCTTGCACAGGCGCATGCCAATCTTCCCTGTATCATTCCAATTTTAGTATATGGGCTGAGCCCCGGTGGCGTAGTGGTTGTGCACGGGACTGCGGCCCACAGGGATGGAGGTTCAATTCCAGCAGTGGGGCTGGGCCTCCTACTCCCACCACCGGAGGGCAGTGATGCCCCCCCCCCCAAAAAAAAGAAAGAAATTCTCCGGGGATGCATCTCTTTTCCTTTCCTTCTCTGCCCCTTCTCCTTGCTGGTACTCTGTGTTTACCTCAGAGAACTGTTGGTGTCCTGCTGTGTTTCCACTACTCTTGGATCCACTCCACTCTGCACTCACCGGCCCATGCTCTCCGGCTTTCCCATTCATATTGGCATCTCTAGACTGTAGCTACATGGACTGATGAAGTGCATCAGACCTAAGGACTGTTATTGAATTAGGGCTGGCCGTCTTCTTGATATGAACTTATTTCTTGATATATTCTCTTTTAGATACAATTCTTCTTTATGAATATATGAATGTCACTGGTGTTGTTTTACACAACCCAGACTAACACAGTGACCCTATCTATCTTCAACAGAAGAAAACAATCATTGTGCCTATTGTTACACTAATCTCCTTTCTAAGGAACATTCCAGTTATATTTCTTTCAAAACAAATTTGTTAGTTCTTTTGGAAAATGTAGCTTGTGTACCGTCTTTTCACTTATTAAATGCTCTTGAAGAAATGGCTTTGTTTCTTTGAAACTTAACCTTTTTCCTATAAAATGATATTCAAATATACCTGTATCTCACAGGTTACTGCAAAAATCACTAGAAATAATGTAAGAAAAAAAACCCATTACAAATTGTAGATCACTAACCAATTACTAGTTGTTCTTGTTATTATGTCCAGCTGGCCAGCTGGTAGACAATTTTAGAAACCAAACCAAATCAATGAGATATTGTCACTTTTATCCTAGGCTTTGCACTTACAGCGAATATAATAATTGAAACATGACAACAGACAGCCCAGACTTGAATTTCGCTTACCTTTTGAAATTCTGTTTGAGGCTTAATTTTCTTAACTATAAGGTGATGGGAAAATACAGTCTCAAAAGGATGATTGTTTAATTGAATGCTGAATCAATTACAAAGGCACTTTTTTTTTGGCATCACTGCCCTCTGGTGGGAGTGGGAGGACCAGCCTTGCTCCTGGAGAGCTGTTGCTGGATTTGAACCGCCAAGCCAGTGGGCCCCAGTCCCACACTCAACCACTATGCCATCGGGGCTCAGTCACAAAGGTACTTTTTAAGCTAAAACAAAGTACCTGTATTTTTAGTTAAATCAAGTATTACATTTCTTTAAGCAAAACCCTAATCTTGATTGTTCCATGAGACAAATGGAAGGAAATATTCTAGAAGAAACTCACAGGGTGTAATGGAAGAAGTGAAAAAACAAAAACAAAGTGCTTGCTTCCGCAGCACATATACTAAAATTGGAGGCTCTTACAGCTCTTTTTTTTTTTTGGGGGGGGGGGGGGGGGGGGCATCACTGCCCTCAGGTGGTAGGAGTAGGAGGCCCAGCCTTTGCTCCATGGAGCTGGAATTGAACCTTTTATAGAAATACTTCCCCCAGGAAAAATCATCAGATTATGACTTGACACGTTGGACTCTGCCCAAGTATGACATAAAATCTAACTGCCACAGTCAATCTGAGTCATAAGCAACTCAATGACATCTAACAGCTACATAATTGCCTTCAATTTTATCTCTCTACCTAGTAAATAGGGGCAGTGGAAGCACTATAGGTGAAACATTGATTGGACTGTTAACCACAAGGTCATTGGTTCAAACCCACCTACCTTTCCTTTGGAAAAAGGTGAGACTGTCAGCCCCTGTAAAGATTTACAGGCTCAAAGACCCCATTTAGTGTGACTATGAGTCAGAATCAATTTGATGGCCTTGGGTTTGGTTTTTTTGGATCTAGCAAATATACTAATTACCTATAATACTTTCGATACTAAAAATGCAGCAGTACTAAATAAATAAATAGAAATGCAAAAAAATAAATTGTCCCACTACTGAAAGAAAAAAAAGAAAAAAAAAAAGAAATGCAGCAGTGAACAATAAAAACCAAGTCTAGGCACTTATTTCAGAGTTTAAATAAGTAATTATAAATAAACAGCTAATGACATTGCATAATGAAAAATAAATCAGGACCAAAAGATGAAAGTAAGGTGGAGGGAGGGGTACTATTTTAGTGAAAATAATCAGGACATGGATAGGCCATTATTTGAGCCACAGAGTGAAATGTATAATTTTGTCTAAATGTGTGAGGGCTGAGCTCCGGTGGTGTAAGTGGTTGAGTGCGGGACTGTGACCCGCGGGCTTGGCGGTTCAAATCCAGCAGCGGCCCTCAGGAGCAGCACTGGGTAGCGCCCATGACCACCAGAGGCAGTGATGCCAAAAAAAAAAAAATGTGTGAATCAGTTTTTTACTTTAAGAAATATTTTGAACAATATGAGGTCTCTCTATATATGGGAACAGTGTTAATAGATGAGGATTGTTAGCACTTAAAAACTAATTTTTGTGGTAAGAGATATTTCAAATTTAATCTTCTTTCCCATAAAAATCATAAGATGATTGAAACTTTAAATCTAGTTAATTCATTTCATGCCGAATCATTTATCATAGACAGCAATGTTTAGTGGATTGGTCATCTAAGATTTCTCACATGGTTAAATATTAAATAATCAAATATCATGTTCTGGGTAGCTATTAAAATTTCACAAGTGTCCAATAAGTCCAAGAAATGTAAAACTTCATTGACTGGTCAGATTTAAATTTCACGAACTTTAAAATTTCACCCCGAATCCTGTATTATTCTGAAATCCTAATATGTCTAGTACTTTTTAGCTTCAACAAGCGAATTTCACCTAATTTAGGGGAGTCTTTATCACAGAAGACATTTATTGTCTAGGGATTTCCAGAAATGGCGGAGAGGGAAGGAGATGGCCTGGTGGAGAGGACAGAGAGGTAGATTATCTTTTCATGGGATTTGCTGATTATCTGTTTCAAAACAGCAGAGTCCAAAGTATAAGATAGCTTCTTCAAAAGTGGCAAACCTTGGGACTGCCACAGCATCTGAGTGCAACAACACACTTGGCAAACCTTAGTGTTGCATGTGTGTTCCTTCTGGAGCACACAAACAGTGGAGCACTGTTTGCATCTCGTTAAAAGCTCAGCTCTTCTCTGCGAAAAGGAGATGATGAGGGCCATGGTGGGGAGGAAGGGAAAAAAAAGGCCATGGCCTTCATTAAATTCTCAAAGGAGAGAGAAAAAAATTCTCAAAGGACTTCAACGAACATGATATTGACTTGTTTTAGGAATTTGACTTAGAAAGTTAAACAAGGTCTTCTTACGCACTTTTAACTTACCGAGGAGATTTATTGATGCATTTCTAAGCAATCACTCTTCATTTCCCCATGCTGAAAGAATTTGAACTAGGATTTTTTTTTCTCCATTGAGAAAGATGATGTGGCCTGTTTAATTTCTTCTCTTCCTATCTTGGAGTAGATATTCCAAAAAATGGTATTTGGCTTAAGAAAAATTAAGGCTATCACAGTAGAGCCGACATGATCGTGTTCCTCAGCAAATGATCACAAACTCTATGGTGAGTGAAAAGAGAAGCAATATTGGGTTGTAGAACTTGTGGTGTTTTGAACTAAGTCCAGGGAGGCAGAAATGATTTGAAGTTGTTGTTTAGAAGAAGTTGTGAGGTTCACTTTAGCAGGAAGTAGGAAAATTGCCTTAGTCCAGATGTTTATTAAATTCATTACAAAGGGCTTGTTGGCCGGTTTGGAGATGGGGACCACTCCATTTAGTAGAATGAATGTGTTATTTAACTGTGCTGGGGAATGAAGATCAAGAATTCTCCAACCATTAAGCCATTCTTGTGCTCCTCAGACAGTATCTGCAGTGCACCATGTACAGTCTTTGCAAGTCAAAAAATATGCCATTTTTACTTTCTTGCTGCCTCATATTAGATATTTACATAGGCCTTAATCCAGTGCCTGTTTTCTCTGGCAAAAAAAATACTTGGTTTTGCACAAAGCCTTGAGAAAACTCAAAGCAGTTTATCTCTTAGAAATTAACATTCTACACAAATTTTATTTACCTAGGATTTTCCGCTAAGAGGATTATTGCAGCTTTTCAGTGTTTAATAGAAATATGTTTCATTAAGTAGTGCTTCTTAATGCAGAAGAAACAGAAAATGGGATTTTTTAAAATTCTTTTTTTTTTTCTTTTTTTTTTCGGGCATCACTGCTCTCCAGTGGTGGGAGTAGGAGGCCCAGCCCCACTGCTGGAATTGAACCTCCGTCCCAGTGGGCCGCAGTCCCGCGCACAACCACTATGCCACCGGGGCTCAGCCCCAAAATTCATTTTTTAAAAAAAATTATTGACCTATTTGTTTAGATTTTAGTTCAGAAGTAAATATTGGAAAATAAATATACAAGTGTATTTAATTGTTTTCTCCTTTGTGGCTATTGTTTAAATTTGCCTCAAGAAACCTTAAATTTGCCTCAAGAAACCTTAAAATGTAAAGGGGGAGAGGATTTTAAAATGTCATCTTTTTAACATTGACTATGAATCTAAAATTGTCTAGCATTAAAAAAAGCAGATTCCACAAGCCTCTTCAGTGACACTAGAAACACTTTGGGAAAATATCCAACCTCGGCTTATCTTTCCTGCAGTAGAAATGTTCATAATGGTAACGTGCAGTTTCCTTCAAATGAAGATAAGCATATTTCTATTTGTTATACTCAGGGTTCAGAAGTATGTTTACTGCATTCTTTAAATGTATTTAATTTTTCTCCCTGACAGTTGGGGAGGTTCCAAAAACATCTGATAGTTACTGGAGTTTTATTTTTGCCTTCTTTTTGAGGTCAACTGTATTTTCTTTATCTTCCTCTTACTCTTTTGAATACTAGATTTAGGGGCCAACTAGAAAATGTGTTCTACACAAACAAGTTTCCCCAGCTTTTTTTTTTTTTTAAATCAATCAGTCAACTTTGTCCCCTTTGAGTCTTTGCTGAATGCTCTGTCCAGGAAGTGTCATTTGGAAGACTGCTGGAGGAATCTTCCCAGCCAGACCTTGGTGGTTTTGATATAGTGGTAATTCTCAGATTTAAAACCTGCCTGTTCCAGTTCCCAGGAGACCAAACTAGTAAACAATGTACCCTCTTGACCTGGGCACCTCTTTGTCTCTGACTCCGGTATGGCAGACAGCCCTCTCAAGTGAGTTACCTGAAAGATATTCACTGCTTTGCATGAGGCATGACTCTTAGTGCCAGTATGTACGACAGAGATTGTTCTGTGTAATTAGAGATTATCTGTTGATTCAGGATGAAATAAAATTGAGTATTTCTTGTTCTGTTGGTAACCAAGGAATGCATTGATAGAATTTTTTGCTTGTGTATTTGCCCTTATGCCCACTACTGTGGGCCTGTGCTAGGACTCGTTTCCCTTCTATCGTTGATGAAGTGTGCATACCTTTGTCTAAATATAGGAAGGTGTGGGCTTCGCTAAGACTGAGATAGACAGTAGAAGGACCTTAGCTGGTCTCACTTCTTTACTAGTGTTACAATATTATTTGAAGAAAAAATGATACCATTTTAGTTCACATTATAGACAAAGATGCATTTTCCAGTTGCTTGGCTTTCGTAGGTAAAATGATTTTCCATACTAGACTAAAAACTGCTTTAAATGCTAAAATTAGTCACCTTAGGAAGAAATTAGGAGTTAATTGTATGTGAAAGCACATGTAAAAAGATGGTTTCTTCTTCTGTTATTGATCAAAGGTTAAAATTTATTCAGAATGTAGAGAGTGAAACTTTCATGGACTTTATAACTTGCATCTATATAATCCTGGTACTTCTTGCTTTTTACAAAGCTTCCATAAATGTATTTACTTCATGAACTCTGATGGCGTCAGACCTTATCATCTTTACAAGAAGAGATGAAAATCAGCACCAGTCCAAAGAGTGTTCCTGTGAGGATAGGGAACAGACGTGCCTGCCCTCTTCAACCATTTTACCAGTTCCAACACCTGCATTAGCTCCCTCGCTGAAGTCCCTGGTAATGCACGGCAGTGGTTCCACAGAACGCACATGATGATGGGGTTTATTCGGAAAGTGCAACAGGATCAGTTTCAGCTTGGAAGTTATAGAACTGCTCAGGAAATGGTTCTTGAACCCAAACAGCTTATTTTCAGCCATGTTTGCCGATAAGCAGCCTCTTCTGCTCGGGCCTGGCTTCTGCCTCGCTCTGGGAAGTGTTAAAACTCTTCAGCTCCACCACGAAGTGCCCATAAACTTCTTAGTCTGCCAGGAAGCGTCTTGCCCTAAAGCGCTCAGCCCTCTTGCTCTGTGGTTCAGGAAGCCCACTGTAGCCACCTCATGCCGTGGCCTGTGAAGCCCACCGTAACCATTTTATGCTAGTCTCATGATCCTCACCACTTGATCTGGTTAGCACCTTCTCCACTGTTACAGCTTCCTCTTGTCCCATGGTTCTAAAGGACATACCACTGCTATTGCTGCTTGATGATAGTGGAAATTTCCCTCAGCCAGTGGAAGTAGCCTAACAGGATGGTGAACCTGACCAGCCCCCTAGGTGAACCACAGTCACCATATTTGCATAGTCCCAACTAAACCAGCAAGTTGTACCCACCCCTTTGCATCCCAGAGCCCACTGCCATTGAGTTAACTCCAATTCATAGTGGCCTTGGGCAGGATTCCTTATGTAGGCTGTAAATCTAACATTGGAATAGGTAGCCTCATGTTCCTCACACAGAGTGACTGGGTGGGTTTGAACCCTCAACCTTGTAGCTGGCAGTCCAGTGCTTACCCAGCAACACAACCAGTGCACCTACCTTATTTGTGTAGTTTAACCCAATCGTTTTATAGGAGTTACAAGACCATGACCAGAAAGACCATCTACATAGAGAAAAACCCACTGCTCTGTAACAGGTTTTTTAAAAAAGATATTTTACCCCCAAGCATGTGGGATAAAGGAGTTATCAGTGATCTGTTTTACAGATGGAGACAGAGAAGTACAATGACTTTCCTAAGGGTTAATATAGCCAATCCAGATGATCCTTGTGTACTAATTACCCTTTAGCTCAAGCAGTCATCTCTTAACTTCCCTTTATGAGGATAAGCTATTCAAGCAGCCTCTCTCTTAATGGAATTTCTATAAAGTTTTATATATTTGGGGGTGCTACATTAGTTACCATTTGCAGAAAATGATTCCAGTGGAAATATTCAAATGTTCTAAAATTGATTGTGGCGATGATTGTATAATTCTTTTTGATAGGATTGAATGATTGAACTATCAGATTGTATGTCATATAGATTTGGTGCCAATAAAAATGTAAAAATGAGGGCTGAGCCCCGGTGGTGTAGTGGTTGTGCGTGGGACTGCCGCCCACTGGGACGGAGGTTCAATTCCAGCAGTGGGGCTGGGCCTCCTACTCCCACCACCAGAGAGCAGTGATGCCCGCCCCCCCCAAAAAAAAAAAAAAGTAAAAATGAAATAGGGATCCAGTGGACAAGTGGACCGTTTGGTTACTAAACTAATACCTACGGGGTTTGTGCTGTCACACCCATAGAATAGTTCAGCCCACTGTGACTTAACCGTTAAAGACACTCTTTAAGAGTTAGCGCTTCTCCTATGAAAAACTGAGTACGTATTTTTAGTTGTTTAATGTTAGAGCGGAAAAGGTGATTCTGCCTTTGCACCTTGAGTACTTTTGGTTTTTGGTTTTTGGTTTTTTGTTTTGTGGCATCACTGCCCTTTGGTGGTGGGAGTAGGAGGCCCAGCCTAGTTGCTGGATTTGAACCTCCAACCCAGTGAGCCGCAGTCCTGCGCACAACCACTATGCCACCGGGGCTCAGCCTCGAGTACTTTTAAGGGACCTGTTGATACTCAACTAGAATTATCAACTTTAGGAGTTTATAATGTTGTATGGAGGGATAGAGATCCAGAGGTGGCACCCTGTATAATGTTCATTAGCTAGTTAGTGGCACAGTAAGCACTCAAGGTCACTGAACTGTGATTTTCACATTATTTCCCCTCTGCCCTTACATGTTTCCCTAAACCACTAACGTGGAAGTGGAATAACCATTTGAAGTGGTAAAACTGACTGGAAGGCACCCAGTGGTAGGCACCATGTGACTAGAAACTGCTGGTCAATTTTGTGTCTACTAGTTACTGTCTCTTCATCATCAGTGAAAATGGGATCTCTAAGTTCATTTTTGGAGAGGTCTGATTTAGGGATTATTTTGAACTTCCATTGTTGATCCCCCTTCAAGAGTGTGTTCTGAATGATTCCCAGCCTATCCTATTGTCATTATTTTGTCATCCTTTTCTCTAATATGTTGTTGAGCGTTACCCAACTCATAGAAGACAACTTGTCCCCTGTTGCAACATGGCAACTTTGCTGTGGTTTAAATATTCCCATATATTTGGATTACGTATATTCCCCAGACTTTTGAACGGCCAGAGTTTTTTCTAGGCATAGTCTGTGACTCCTCTTTAATATAAATTCTCTTTAAATAATGCACCAGCTGTGTTTTGCACAACTACTGATTTATTTTTGCTTATAGATACCATTAAGTCCATTCTCATCGACAGCAACCCTCTGCTCAGCAAAAGGAACTCTGCCGGCTCCTCAGAAGTGTTCTTACTTTTGAGCCCATCAGTGCAGCCACTGTGTCCATCCGTCTTGCCAAAAGCCTTCTCTTATAGGTGGGGAAACTTAAATTCCTGGAAACTGCCTTAAAATAATGGTGCCTGTATTTATCTCAGAGCCCCAGAGCTGTAGCATTGCCTGCGGGCCCTTCTTGTATACATTCTCGGTGCCCTCAGGTCAGTGCCCCTCACAATGACCTGTATCCTTGCCAATGGAATACAGATGAATTTGTAAACTTCACTCACCTTCATTTGACTGAAATTGCCTTCACTTTTCTAATTCATCTTTTGCTGTTATTAAGTTCAGGCAGCGTAACTTTGTTTCTAGTTGGTTTACAATGGCAATTTCGGAATTTAGCTGCAGATTTAACTTGCAACTTGGCTGTCTCTATCTTTGCTGTGTCATATCCGTAGAATGGCGGGTGAGGAAGGAGGAAAGTCCTTTGTGTAAAAAAAAAAAAAAAAAATTTTTTCCTCGGCTGTTTTTCCTTGATTCTGGAAGTTTGGTGCCTGACAGGAAATGATATAAACATGTGGGATAGCAGAGTGACAGGAATAAGAATTGTCTTTAAGGTTTCCTGAGCTTGTCTGGGATGATTGGTTGCCAGCTGACAGATAAACTCTAAACTGGTTTGATCCACAAATCCCAGGATTAACAAAAGGATTGCTCAAGAGAACATTGAGATGATGGGAAACCCCTGTTTTCAGAAATGTTCGGGCACATGCAAGTGGTATAGAAATAAACTCCCTGCCATCAAGTCGTTGCCTCACTCATAGCACCCGTCGGCTTTTTGGATGATCATATCCCCAGTGCATAACCACTACCCCACCAGGGCTCGTTTGGGTGTAGAAGTTAGTGGTCATGTAAATAGACTTATTTTATTGCACCTCTTGCAAAGAGTCTTAAAGCATTACGCTTTGTGAACGGGAAGGCCCTGTCAAAAAGCATTCTTTATGAGGGCAAGCAACCTGCACATGTAAGAAAGCATTTCTTTCTGGGTTTTCCACATTTTTAATGTCTTTATGGAGCAACTTTCTATCTACCCCTAAAAGTAAACTGATCAAATAGCTCTCATGTTACCCCTCTTCTCTACATTTCCATTACCTCAGCTCCGACAACTTTTCTCTCTTGCCTTGAATACTACCAGTAACTTTTATCACGCTGTTCCTAGCTGCATCCCCTTCCAGTCCATTCTCCATACCAGAGTTGGAGAAGTCTTTCTGGGAGTGAAACATTCGCTCTGTCATCTTTAGGAAAAAACCCAATTCAGGCCACACGCAGCCCTCCCTCCGAGGGTTCACCAGACCAGACGACTGAAGTTTGCACCTGCTCCTCACTACTGCAAACAGCCATCGCCCTCCGGCTGTTACCCTTGACTGATACCTCCTGGGCTCCAGGACAGCTTGCAGAGATGGGCTTCTCTGTAGGGAAGAGCGCTGTCTCCCAGTGTGTTGACCTGCTAAGACAATTGCCTACCTCCCCCCTCTCTGAAAAGGGCACTGAGTGTATTTGGCTTACTGTTTACTCAGCCCTCTGCTCAAATATCACCTTTATCAGAAAGGCCTTTCTTACTTGAAACTGCAGCCACCCTGTCATTTTTTTAGCCACACACCCACTATTTTCTTCAGCGTATTTATCACCACCTGGTATTTTACATATTTTTATCTCCCCCTACCTTTGCCCCCACTTAACTATTGATTGCTTGAGAACATGGGCTTTTATAAAAGCTCATTGTATGTTCTCAGTACCTAGAATGGCACCTGCAGCACAGTGAAGCTACTAGTAAGTATTTGTTGAATGTGTGGAGTCTATGGTGCATTCTTGAGAAGTAGTTTTCAAACTTGACTGGATTTCAGAATCAACTGGAGCACTAAAGTACTACTGAATTGAATTAGGATACTTGGGATAGAATCTGACATTCACATTTCAAAACCATGATTTGATTATATAAGTACCTTCCTCCCTTTAGTTTCTAAGTCATTGTTGAGTCTCTATATATGGGTCGACACTTTCATCTAGTTGTTGTACTCAGTTGGTTTCTCTGTGCCAGCTCTCTACTTTGACTTGGGGATTTGACCAGTGGAGAAATGTGGGTTGTGGGAGCTATGTGGAATTAACTACAAGGTGATATTTGTAGTGTAAGTAGCTTTATTTTAACAAGCTTAGTTAAGCTTACAAGTTATAAGCCCAATTTTTATTTTAGAAGAAAGACAAGCATGTATAGGACCTAGAAGAGATTGCTCTGCCTGAGCAAGAGATTTTTCTTTTTAAGTCTTTTGTAATTCACTGACTCACAAGACAGACATATAAGGCAGTAACCTTTCTCAGAAAAGGGAACTTCAAGACAGAACATCAGATAGAACTTTGCAAGTAAGTTGAAAGTTCTCTTGTGAGGAGGGAGGTTCCCCACTAGCATCAGGCCTGAGAAAAGGCTGCAAACAAAAAGAAGTCAAGCCATCTCTCCATATGGTTTGTATTGAAGAAGAAGGCATGGGCTTTGTCATCTGCCAGGTGATCACCAACGACTTTCATATTTGATTATCCTCTGAAGTGTGCTTGAGCCTCCAACATCCCTGTTGTCATTTTCAGATTACATTTATTAAGTGTTTGTATACTTGGTTATAAAGCAGTGTGAACAGCAAACTCCCCTGATGACCTTACCTGCAAAAACAAGCAGTGTAGACATAGGGCTTTTGATCTCATTAAATTGAAAGTTGAACATACACCAAAGCCAGATGTTAGGGCAGATGAACAAATGTGTGTTATCTTTGCTTTTCCACTAGTTTTTCTGTACACAGAAGTCATTTTTATGTGTAATGGGAGCAAGTGGGGGAGGGCTGGTGCCCTCTTTTCTACCACAGGCGTAGAATACCAGTGCAAATAACTGAGTGGAGACATAGAGTCAGTTAGCTTGCCTCCCCCTTGTTTGCATCAGTAGATATTGCTGGTGGCAAAGCATCTTGGACAGGGGGCTGGGCGGGGTTCATAAATGAGGAAGTCAATCTAAGAAATTCGATGTTTCTCAGCCCTAAGGCTGCTGATGGTTGATTTCTTCACCGTTTACTCTGTCTTGGGCCTTACCCCGTACTGCAGAGTCAAGCTTGTTGACGACAGCTCCACTTTTTCAAGTCTTGCACAAAGGCAGATGCCTCTGGAACAGCAGCTTACGCAAAACATCTGTGTGCTTGACTCTGTTCCCACGGTATGTTTTCCTGTATTGCCCTCCCTCCTCCCACTTTTTTTTTTTACCTTTACGGTCCTTTTAAAAAAAAAAAAAATTGAACAAAGTAAAAAACATAACGACATCATTAAAGAGTTTGAAAAATAATAATGATAATTTATCCCCAAAGTCACCATCCTTACAAATCACATTTCCATTCCTGTCATATTACCTTTCCATTGCTGCGAATACATTTCTGCCTCGTTAAGCCCTTGTACTTCAGCTGAAATTCAGATACTTTGACATGCAGCCACTTCCCTGTTGTGTTGTTTTCTTTTGTTTTGTTGGATTTCCCCCCATCCCCACCCCACCCCCCACCCCCGCTCCTTCTGGCATCATCTTGGTTTTAGGTCTTGAGTTACTGAAAAGGAATCACAACTTATCAGTACTTTTGTTCAGTGAGTCTGTGTTTTTGTTTTCCTTTCTGGTGTTTGGGACCCTCGTGGTCTAGTTTTCGGAGGATGGCAAAGATCCAGCTTTTTTTAATTTAAAAGTAAGATACAAAATAAATGCATGCATGCAGCACTTTAATTTTCCTGTACATTTTAAAACTACTGTTTTAACTCAAATGTACCCTTAACACAAGAACATTTTGTTCTAACAATGTGACATTCTGTGATGCTCACCTTCCTGACAAAATCACTGAAGACAAAATGGGTGCATAAGCAAAAGTGAAGAAAGCTGATGGAGCCTGGCTATCAAAATAGAGGGCACCTGGGATGTTAAAGGCTTGAAGATAAACAAGCGGCCATCTAGCTGAGAAGCAACAGAGCCCACATGGAAAAAAACACACTAGCCTGTGTGATCATGAGGTGTCGGTGAGATCCAGGTATCATGCATCTAAGACCAGAATATAACCATGCCCAAGGTGAATGGAGGGGCTGGGGGGTGGGCATGGAATGGAGACCCAATGCCCATCTTTAGATAGTGGGGCATCCCCTCACAGAGGGGTCACAGGGAAGAGATGAACTTGTCAGGGTACATTGTAGCACCGATGAAACACACAACTTTGCTCTAGTTCTATGGTGCTTCCTTCACCCCACTATCATGACCTCAGTTCTACCTTTCAAATTGGATCAGACCAGAGCATGCATGATAAGAGCCCACAACACTGGGAATCCAGGAGGATTAGGAGAAGGTGGGGGATTGGTCACAAGGTTCAACCTAAGATCCCCTTCCGGGGGGGGGACGAATAATGGAAAAAAATGGGTGAGAAGATGATATAAGATATAGGGGAAAATCTATAATGTATTAAGGGTTTGTGAGGGAGAACGGGAAAGGGGGAAGAAGTGGGGAGCAGTGGGAAGAGAATTCTTTGAAAATGATGATGGCGGCGTATGTGCAAATGTGCTTGACACATTGGAGGAATGTATGGATTGTGATAATAGATGTAGAGACCCCAATGAAAGTATTTTTTTTTTTAAAAACTACTGTTTTAAATTACATCAACAGTCAAGGCACATTTCTATACCCACCTCAAGGCAACCCTTTTAGGAAAAAAAAAGCACATGTATATACTCTTTTGTCCTTTGTTATATTGCAAGCCTCAATTGCCCTAATACCCGACAGCTCTTGTTGATAGCAGTGCCTCCCTAGTAATCGATTGCCCGTGTTAACAGAGCTATGTGTACATCTCCATCTTTTATCTTTCTGATGGTGATCAAGGCTACTGTATACATGTCTCTCCCTTCTTTGTTAGACAAAATAGACTGCATCTCCTTGTTCTAGTAGACAGATGTTGAGTATTTTCAGCTGTTTTCCTTTTAGAAGCCATGGTCTCCTATGTTAAGCATTCAACAGGTGGACCTGTGTATGGTATATAGGGTTCCTTGACAGTTTAGCAACTCCACAGGACCCATCCACACAATCTTATTAGTCGTTTGTGGATATGTGAGCAAATGAAAGACCATCCCAATCATAGAGATAAGTTTTGTCTTTGACTGTAAAGCTCCTCTTTAAAATTCTTTCTTTTTTCTTTTTTTGCTGGTGTTTTCAAAGTTCGGAATTACTGTATGAGATAGGTTGAACCTCGTTCAACCAGGACCTCAAAGCAGTCAAGACAGCAAATGTGGGATTATACTATAATGTCTGTACAAGTTTTAACTTTTTTTCTTTCCGATAGATATAAGTTAAAATTTGCTATTAAATGGTTATGATTTGGATATTTGTCTTTTTTCAACCAAAATGTTCGAAATTCTCATTGCTTCACATTGCACTCTAGAATGCTGCAAAGCACTCCTGTGGAATCTCTTTGTTCCCAGCTCTGATTTCCTACTATCCGGATCATAGGGAACAAAGTACAGTGGGTTATGCCTTCTTCAGAAATATACCCAAATATGTGGAGTTAGTGAACATAAAAGAGAAATTAACTGTTAAAACATCGAATCAAGCCTAAATAAAGCTTCATAAATTAAATATGCAAGGAGCCAATGGAGTGAATTTTTTTATCTGTATTGGTGGTGCAATTGTGGAATTGTCTTGTAAGGAGAATAGAGTCGGAAGCAATGAATATCAATATAGAGGACAGCATTGAAGGCGACAGCCTGGGGAGAGTGGTGGGTCTATCCAGACCACATGGGTGGAAGCCAAGAGGGAGAGGACAGTGAAGGAGAGAGAGAACCTCATTATGACCCACCACGCTCAGGGGATGACGTCCCTGCTCAGATCATCTGATCCACACAGAGGCCTGTAGGGCCAGCCCCACCATGAGGAATAACATTCTCTTACGGACCCATACTGCTATGGGGAAAGCACTGGGAACACTATGCAGAAAGTGTACCCAGTGTGTCCCCACGGTGCCTGCACAGTGGGGTGAAACACGAAAGGAGGGCAGCAAGGAGAGCAAAGAAACAAAGTCCATGAGGAATCCCAAAAATAGATTTCTGACTTGGGGGTAGGGCTTGGCACCTCAATTGGAAAACTGTCATAAGGGTTCGCAGACAGACCTGAAACAATCTACTGGTTTATTTTTTTCTTTCGGCTTATATCTGTATAAGATAGGCAGGACAAACAATCCCAAGAAGAAAACAACTGGACTGATGGTTGGGAGAGTGGGGGTATGGGAGGGGAGAAGGGGCCAGGAGCCACCAAACTTGGAGATAAAGGGAGAACAAGACATCTAAAATTGATGGCAAAGAAGGGTCTATAATGCCTGGTGGGGTGTGATCAGGTGCAAGGTTTCCAAGTGGAATTACTGAGAACCGAATGGAGGGTGAACATGATAGTGGGACAGGAGGAAGGTGAAAGGAGATAGAGGAAAAAAGTAGACAAAAGCTATTTATAGAGGTATAGCTGTAGGCATATATATGTGTAACTATGTTAATTTACAAGAAAGGGACAGAGGCCCTTTGAACAGACATTTATATGTTAAGTATTAAGATCACAGGTGGGCTTTGGACCTCTACTCAAGGCCTCCCTAAACAGAAGAGCATTTTGTTCTAATAACCTGGCACTGTTTGATGCTCACCTTCCCAACGCGATCACTGAAGACAAACCAGGTGCATAAGCAAATGTGAAGAATGTGGATGATGCCCAACTATCAAAGACACAGTGTCTGGTGTCTTAAAGGCTTGACATTAAACAAGCAGCCATCCAGCAGGGAAGCAAATAAGCCCACAGGGAAGAAGCACACCAGCCTATATGATCATGAGGTGCCGATGGAATTAAGTATCAAAAGATCCAAAATAAACAGTTATATCACTGTGAATGAGAAGAGTTGAAGTGGAGACCCAAAGCCCATCTGTAGACAGTTGGACATCCCCCCACAGAAGGGTCATAAGGAGGAGACGATTCATCCAGCGTGCAGTATAGCACTGATGAAACGTACAATTTTCCTCTTTCCCCCCTCCCCCCCGCATCACTGCCCTGGTGGGAGTAGGAAGTTCAGCTTTGCTCCCAGAGAGCTGCTGCTGGATTCAAACCGCCAACCCTATGAGCCACAGTCCCGCACACAGCCACTGTGTCACTGGGGCTCAGCTTTTTCCTCTTTTTTTTAATGCTTCCTCTCCAGTACGACCATGATGCCGCCATTCTACCCTAAAAATCCAGCCTAACCGTAGTATACACTTTGGTACAGTTAAGAGTTCTCAACACATGGAATTCAGGACAAATAAAAATCTCAGTTGTATGAGAGGCAATATCATGAGGTTAGGGGGACGGTGGGCGGGGGGGTGTGAAAAGAGGAACCCATCACAAGGTTGGATATAACCCACCCTCCCAGAAGGATAAATGACAAAAATGTGGGTGAAGAGAGACAACAGTGTAAGACACAAAATAACAGTAATATATACTGGATCAAGGATTCAAGAGGGTGGGAGGGAGGGGGAAAAGAGGAACTGATACCAAGGACTCAAGTAGAAAATGTTGTGGAAATGTTAAGTGTGCTTAATACAATTGAATGATGGATTGTTTAAAGATTTGTAAGTGCCCCCCCCCAATAAAATGATTAATTAAAAATGAAATAAAAATATGTATGGATATAGTATTTAAAGTTAGTGACTACCACTTGCCCACACTACTACCACCTTTTTTCCTTTTTGTCCCCCTGACAACTCCTTAAACTGACATTTGGACTTTGCCTATTACTGTGCCTTTTCTTTTTTAAATTTTTTCCCACTCTTCCTCTTCTATATCCTTTGAATCCTCCTTCTCCTCCTCCTCCATTATTATTACTATTTTATAGATGCTAACTGCTTTTGAAAGTGTTTTTCAGTGTGCATTAGTACAGGGCCAAAGGGGATCTGTAACACATTAAGACAGTTATGAAAATAACAAGTTGGCCAGGCTTTGGGGTCTGGAACAAAACCATCCCAGTGGCTCAGCTTTCAGCCAAACATTAGACAGGCCTGGCCTATAAGGCGAATCATAACAGCTGGGAAGTCTGCACTCCCCCCAAATTCAAGAGGGCATCATTTGCCCAGAAATAAAGCTTAGAAGGTAGGAAAGGATCGGGGAGGGAGGGAGGAAGGTGGTGGTGAATGAAAACAGTAAATAAAAGGAGGAAGTAGGAGGAATGCTGTTACCTTGGGAGGCCTGCAATCAGTGTCATAAATCAAAATATATATGAGTTGCTGAATGTAAAACCAGTTTTCTCTGTAAGCTTTCACCCAAATCACAATAAAAAGGTGTTCTTTAAAAAGACAAAATGAAACCTTGTAAAAATGATTAACTCTGGTTAATAATAATGTATCTGTGGGTGGTGAAAAAATAAATAACGTATCACACTATTAGTCCATCAGAGAAACTGTGCAAGAGGCAAAAGTATATGGGAACTGTGGTTTCTGAGTGCTTTTTAGCACTCAGACTATTCAGACTCCAAACTACTTTAACAAATAAAGTCTACTTATTAAAAAGATGAAGAAGAAAAGAGAATTTGGCCAGGGATTTAAAAAGTCAAGCAGTGTAATAATAGTAAAGGAAATCTGTAGTGATATAAAATAGATTTAAGTAATTTCTTTTTAAGGCGGTAGTGAAGTAGAACTAAACTGACTCAACTTTTAAAATGCCTTGGTGTTTTTCACACTTGAGAATTCTCTCTTAGAGCCCTATTGAGTGTTCTAGTGGATAGTCTGCTAAGGAACTGCACTAGCCTCTATACAAAATAGACAAAGAATACAGAAGGCTAGAGAAATTGGGATGGGTTGTGTTTTTGTTGTTAATGTTTTCAAAGACCTTAGAAGTAGGCCTAAATGTTTGTTTCTGCCCTGTCATTTGCTGGCTGTGTGATTAATAAGCTTAGGCAAGATACTTGCAAAAGCTTTGTTTCCTCATTTTTAAAATGGAAGGAATGACACCTCTTTTGGAGGTTGTTGTGAAATAGTGATTATAAAGAACCAGGCCCTTCATAAATGATAGTTTAAAAACCCTGTTTATTTCACAATACTCAGAGCCATACCTAAGCACGACACTGCTGCTGCCACCACTACACAATTCTAAAAGAGAACATTTTAATAGGTATGCCATTGTACCAAATTTTAGATTTTTCACAAATAAGTGTCAAATAATGGTTATGCTGTTGCCCCTGTTACCACTGAGTAATAGCAATCCAGCAGACAGTTGATTGGACAGGTCTGAGGTTCTGGTAATAGATCAGGGCTCATGAGACCAATTTGGGAGGTGCAGCAGTAAACTCCAGGAGGATCCTGGGTGATTCTCGTCTCTCAGTATTTACACCACTGTGTGCAGTGGCAGTGGGTAAGAGAATGACTAGGAAGGGGCGCGAATGGGAACAGTAAGCATAGACTTCTTTTTAAAGGATTTCAATATTAAAGGAAGAGAGGTTAAAAGGCAGCAAGGGAGACCAAGTAAAGTTCCTTGTTTTAAGGGTGTGAGAGACAACACTTGGGCATATCTCCAGACTGACAGGAAGCAATAACAGAAAGCTTGATTGGCTAAGGAAACTGGGTGCCAAGAGAATAAGGGTAAAGGGCACAGATGAAAAGGCGTTTTTTTGCTAGCTGAATGTATCATTCTCCGAGATTAGAAAAAGACATATCTCAAAAGTCATGCAGGTTGAGCTCGAGCACTGCAATAAAATTAATGTCACAATAAAGTGAGTCAGGTGACCTTGGGGACCCCCCCTGGGCATAGAAAAGCTATGTTTACATTATACCATAATCTGTTAAAGGAACCCTGTGGCTCCATTAATAGACTGTATAGTATTAAAGTAGCATTGTGGGTGAGGTGTTGAGCTGTTAACCTCAAGATTAACCATTCAAAACCACCAGCCACTCCATGCAAAAAAAACGATGAGACTGTTCCCATAAAAATGCGAAGTCCCAGAAACCGTATAAAGGGGCACTATGAGTGAAATCAAGTCAGCGGCAGTGGTTTCGGGTTGGGTTTGGAGGATTACCAAAATGTAACACAAACTCAAAGTGAGCACATGCTGGTGGAGAAAATATGGCGCCAGTGACTCAACACAAGTTGCCACAACCATGGATTTGTGAAAAACGTAATGGCTTCGAACCACAATCAAATGAAGTATGTCAGTATGTCAGTACTTCTCTGAAAGTCAGAGAAAGTAATTGGGAAAAGCCACAACTACCATCCTCTTGATGTTGCGGAAGACCAGGTTAAATATGGAGAGCGATTGGAAGCAGGGAGAGGCTACGGTGGGCCTCAAAGAGTGTGGAGGGTTTAAAATAACAATGGAAACTGTCCGGGGATGGGGGGGGGGGCATGGAAAGGGAACTGTCCAAAGTGTTCAGTGCACAATCAAGTCTAGCACAGTGTTGTCACTGCCATCTTCTGGCATCATTGTCATTGAGAGTCATTGGGACCATAATGCTATGGCACCTAGTGGCATGGTTTCATAATCTTCAGCAGTGTTTGTTTGCCTTTCATTAGTTCATTATACCAGGGTAAATCCTACTAGTGTTCCAGTTCATGCATGCATGAATTCATTCATATCCCTGTGTGATCCGTGACTGGCTAAAGACAAGTTCTCTCGGAAATACACTTACACCCTTGTCAGGATGCCTTTCAAAAAAAAAAAAAAAACGGTCCTTGGTTAGCCATGGCTTCTAAGGAGATTCGCGGGGCCAGAGAATTCTAAAGAGCAGGATTCAATGGCAACACCACCTTTACAAGTGTATAGGCCTGGATAAGTGGATATATTGAGAGAGAGTGGCTTCACAATTTGAATTTTTTTCCCCAACACTTTTATTGGTATGTAATTTACATATCATAGAATTGAATAGCCCTTTTTGAATTGAACAGTTTGAATGCAAACATATGGGAGGGATGTACAATCACCACCACATTCCCTATGATTGACATTTTGATAGTTCTAATAAAAGTTTCTGTAATTTTTAGCAATATTTTGTAATGTCTTTCTTGAATTTCCACTTGATGCCGAACTCTTTTTAGACATTAGTCTAAGCAGTTAAGTTCCTACTCTCAAGGAAGTTCACTGTTAGAAGCAGTGTTAATGAAGAAATTGTCAAGTAATGATAATTTCATTTAGGAAAATCCGCTAGAAAATAAAGACATGTGGCTCAGTTTGTTAAAGAAGGAAGAAAAATCAAAGACGATTGATGGCCTAAAAATAACTGAGGAATCAAGAGACTGACTCTGCCCGAGCCTGAAGAGGAAGGGAGGTAGTAAACACATGTAAGTGTCACAAGGGAAAAGGAGATGTCATCAGAGAGTTGGAGTTTGGTTTCTGAAGTAAAGCCCTTCACGGTCCAGTGCCTTCTAGATAATCCATGGGAATTAGAGGTCTAAATGGAATCAAAATGACCATCTTTGAACATCAGGAGGCTGAGAAGTTTTGGAGCAAAGTCATTGAATGTTCATCAATATGTCTGTCAAGATTGTAGTAAGAATCAGAGCAAAAGGGAGAAACTTAAAACAAGACAGAATAAACAAAAGATAGTGACAAGACTGGTAGAAAGTGACAATAATGAGGAATGAAAGATTGATTGGCGGCTGAGCCCCGGTGGCGCAGTGGTTGTGTGCGGGACTGCAGCCCACAGGGTTGGCGGTTTGAATCCAGCAGCAGCTCTCCAGGAGCAAGGCTGAACTTCCTACTCCCACCAGGGCAGTGATGCCACCAAAAATTATATACACACACACACACACACACACATATATATATATATATATTGCCAGGGCCTCAGAAGAGGCTTTGCAGAAGGCTGAAAAGAGGAGGGGACTCAATATCAGAAGTTCAAAAGCAAGTCATCAAACTGATGGGAGGGAACATAGGCCAAAAGGCGACCCCAAAGCCCAACTGGAAGAGACGATATAACCAGGGTGCAGTAGGTCACTGATGAAGCACACAACTCTCCTAGTTATTTCAAGTCTCCTCCTCCCACTTACGAATCTTACTAGACCTGCGTATGTACATTGGTATAATCATGATCTTTCCATGCACGAAAGTCAAGTTAGATAAAGCCCTCAGAAACAGTAAGAGGTGCAATGACCCCCTGAGAATTCGGAAAGAGGGGGGAGGGGGGAGCTGATAGCAATGATGAGTGTATAACCCCCCTTGAAAAGAACAAACATCAGAATTTTAGATGATTTGGATACCTGAGGTGGTGGAATTTATGGCCAAAAAAAACCCCACAATAGCAATAATATATTAAAGGTTCAGGAGGGTGGGAGAGCAGGAGATAACGGGAGCTGATACGGAGTTCAAGAAGAAAAGACAATGTATTGAGAATGACAGTGGCAACAATTGTGCAATTATGCTTCATCTAATGGAACTATGGATTATAATAATACTTGTAAGAGTTCCTAATAAAATGTTTTTTAAAAATGAAAGAAAGAAGGAGGGATATGAAAGCACTCTTTGGTCAAGCATTTGAAAACCTTACTTACATTCCTCTGCCGGCATGTTTTAAATACCTGGAAAGGCATTTGTTGAATCTTATAAATGAAATTGTTTTCCCCTTGCTGAATAGTTGTGTGTGTGTATGTGTGTCTTAATTAAATCTTTTGTTTTCCCACCAACAGCAACCATTGTAAATTTGATAGCAAGTAATACCAGTCATGTGTCCTGGTAACCAATATGTCTAGCACTTTAGATTTTAAATACTAGAAAAGAAATGTTCAGGCCATTTACTTTGTGCCCCAAACGACTTTTAAGCTTTTCACATTTGCAAGAAAGGTATTTAAATATAGAGTTTGGGGCCACAGAACTAGAAAGTCTTGTCAGTCTGTAAGGAAAATAGACTGCCTTTGAGCTGAGGCAGTATCTCCTGGAGGGGAAGACCTCCTTGAAAAGAAGACTCAGACTGGTTGATCTCGACAGTCATGAGGGAGGACTAAGATCAGCTGTGTGCTAGGAAGTTGCCTAACACCAATGCCTTTCATGGACCCTAATTTTTTCTTATTTTTTTCCAAAAGTTTTATTGACAAGTAACTTACCGTAAAATTCAGTAGTTCAGTCTTTCCATCATATCACTGAGAATTGTAACATCAGCCCCACATCAATCACATCGATTGTTGAGCTCCCCACCCCCATCATATATTTTTTAAGTAAAATTTAACATCAAAGAAATATACTAAAAGAAAAAAGAGGCAATCTTAGGGGTGGTATGAAAAGATTTGCCTCGTGTGACTATATATACATCTTTCCACTCAGACCTAAACTTTGTCCTCAGAATGCCATGGAAAATATCATACTCAGCTTTGCAGCAAAAATCCTGCCTTACTTCTCTTTGATGAATTGACCAGATAAATTTTACTTGCTGTTTGCTTCAAACTATCGGGGCAATAATATGTCCTACTGCAGTACCATTCCAATATAATAAGGAAGGGTTAAAGTGCAAACTTAGGTGTCAGATGGTGTGGGACTTTATTTTGACCCCCCTGTTAACTAGCTTGTGTGATTTGGGGCACATCATTAAATTCTCTTGGCTTCAATTGATACATGGGATTCTCCGTTGCAAATTCAGTAATTAATCGTAGCTATCCAATACGCATTATTTGTCAGGGGATGTCAGTGCTCACAAAATGGATGATAGACTAGAGAACGGAGCTTTGAGAGCATCCGGGCGGCATTCTCGGAAGGCCAGGGAGCAGGAGCAGACTGATACATACCTAGTCATTCTCCTCGTGGTGAACGTGCACATTCTTCTTGCGTCACTTAGATCCACTCTGAATCCCACAAGACCGCTTCCACCTGAGGCCAGGCAAAAGCCACAGGGCAGCCTCCTGTAGCCCTTGCAGGAGTGTGGCTGAAGGCTCCCCAGATCATGCACATTTGGAACGGTTCCGCAGAAGAAGAATAGGGTGAGGATTAGGGAAGGGAGGTTATTTTTGCCAGAGAGCCAAAAAATGGTGTCAACTCACATGAACCATATTTGTAAAGGCCACATTATATGCCCAGTAGTAGAATTGATTCTGTTATGTT
The DNA here is from genome assembly GCA_004026705.1 of Nesogale talazaci. Lineage (NCBI taxonomy): Eukaryota > Metazoa > Chordata > Mammalia > Afrosoricida > Tenrecidae > Nesogale > Nesogale talazaci. Next base: position 43,327 of record PVJH01014143.1, read on the forward strand.
CACAGCTGAACATTTCAAACTGTACATGGTTTAAAACTTAACGATAAGGTCTGGCCAATAAGTAAAGTGAAGAGGAAAAGATAATTTTCTGAGTTCACCTCCCCCGCCCCTTTAGAGCCGGTAGGGAAAAAACCAGGAGGGTGTCTCTCAGCCTTGACCAGACCTGTTGTTGTGGTTATGGTTGAGATTGTTTTTTTTAACTTTAGAAAAGTTAGAAAGGGGAAGAACAAATAGCTACATTTAAATGGGGAAATTTATTGGAATTAAAATGGTGTCATGGTTGTAGTTCATAAACTCTTCTCTGTTTTATCTGTTATTGGTATATTAATATGCCCAAGCCTCTGTTTGTTGATGAGGAGAGAAATGACCCTGCTGCCCACATCGTAGGCACACCTGAGCCTGGGAGTTAACTTCTTGGGGAAGAGGGTTCTAGTTATATGTATGTTACTCTAATGTTGTCACGTGACTGTTTTGCAATATGTGGTGGGGGTAGGGTGGGGATGTTCTAATTAAAGAGAAAAATATTTGGTTTGGATTTTCTCTCATTATCTAATCTTTAGGATTACAGAATCAGAGTTTTCTCAGTACCTGGAGGTGTGCTGTTAATTTTTGCAATCAAGTTTAGGGACTTATCTTTAGCCAATACTAGTAGGCACTAGTGTTGACCACGAAATTTCTATGTATGTGCTACAAAAGAATAAATTAATTTCTGTCAGAAGATCTGTGTAGTCTTCTTCGTCTCTGATCTCATATTTGAAACTCTCATGTTTTATCTTTTCTAAGATAGGAATATAAACTCCTTTCCACCTTGTGAATGAACAGATGCTGCCCTTGCATTTTATGCCTGAAAATAAAACAACTAATTTCTAGGGAAAGATTTGGGATGTTGGTGCTGGCAGGGTGAAATATATTTGAAAGCAGCTTCCCCTAGAGTAGCGATTCTCAGCCTGTGGGTCGCGACCCCCCGTTTGGGGGGGGTCAAACGGCCCTTTCACAGGAGTGACCTGATTCATAACAACAGCAAAATGACAGTGATGAAGTAGCAACGAGAATAATTTTATGGTTGGGGGTCACCACAACACGAGCTGTATTAAAGGGTCGCTGCATTAGAAAGGTTGAAAACCGCTGCCCTAGATGAATATTCTTCAATACAAAATGTGACACTATAGGTTGTGTATTTGAATTTAACATAAATGCCGACCAATGCACCTTGTCCAAGAACATTGTACTACTCAATATTTTATAGCAATTTGCCGATAAATTATGACTGCAGGCAGAACTACAAAAATAAAGAACAGGAGTTTAGCATTATAAACATGATCATCTACTTCCTTCATTTGAATGCCAAAATGAAAATGTTACACCCATTTTCTGAAGCCCAGAGTAAATGATCCATTTCTTTTTATGTGTGTTGCATATAAACAGAAGAATTTCTATCCATCTGACATTCAGTAATACTGCCAGGTGTGGTGTTTCTTTGTTTTGCTTTCTTGGCTTTCCTATGGGTCATGGATGATTACCCTGGTCACATTCCTCAAAGATTATTCCAACCTCAGTACAGTTAAGCATTTTCTCCCCTTAGTTGACCTTTTCCTGTACACTGCCTATAAAGAAACTGCCAGTTAACAAATTTCCCATTCTATTTTTGATCAAGAGGAATTGAGACAGAGTTCTTTATATGTGTGTGTGTGTGTGTGTGTGTGTGTGTGTGTGTGTGTACACACACACATATATAATAATAATTTGGGTGTTCCCTTTTCTGTAAGATTTGTATTCTTGGGCTGAGCCCCAGTGGCATAGTGGTTGTGCGCAAGACTGCGGCCTACTGGGACGGAGGTTCAATTCCAGCAGTGGGGCTGGGCCTCCTACTCCCACCACCAGAGAGCAGTGATGCCCCAAAAAAAAAATAAAAAAAGATTTGTATTCTTGAATGATTCAACTCTAACTGGTGTTGACCTTCTAATGATTTTAATACCCTTTTTTCAATTTTTGCTACTGAAACTCGAATATTATTCCTAGTAGAAATTTCAGTTCTTCTACTGTGTGGTCCTACTGGATACATCTCCAAAGAGCTCACTCACCTAGGTTCATCTCTTTATTAGATGTTCTGCTTCCCCTCAGTACTTTCTTTGTTTATTCCAAGGAAAAGAAAGGGCAAAAAACTAATAAGGATGGTTAAAATCGATGGATCTCAATCCTTTAAACTCATTCCTGTGTCCTTCTTAAAATTCTAAAAGCCCTGAAGCGACGTTAACATATTTCACCTGCCATAGACTACATCATAAAACTGTCGTAGAGTAGAGAGTGAGTTAGAGCATGAATTTTCAAGTCAGACCTTGGTTTAAATTCTTGCCCTGAGACTTATGATCTTGGCCAGATTACTTTTAATCTCTGAGTCCCTCAATCTCATATATGTAAATTAGGGGGAAAATAGCACCTCCTTCACTGTAAGGATTAAATGAAATAAAATGCTTAGCACAGTGCCTAGCCGTTCAGTCAGCATCTAGTTGAGTTAGTTGTTCTTAGCACATTTCATATTTGTTAACTCAATTTCTTTCTTTTTTTTTTTTGCGGGGGTGGGGGGCATCACTGCCCTGGTGGGAGTAGGAAACCCAGCCTTGCTTGCTGCTGGATTTGAACCGCCAACCCTGGATTTGAACCGCCAACTACTGCTGGATTTGAACTGCCAACCACTAGGCCATCGGGCCTCAGCCCGCTCATTTCATATTTGTAACCAGAAGCGACTTTCCCTTGTTGAGCAAGTAATCTTGGGGCAAATAAAGAAATAGATATTCTTTAGTTGTCTTCTGATAGTCTCTAGAAGGTTGCATTGTCACTGTTAGATAGGCAATTTGTCTTTATTGTTTCTTTCTTAATGAAGGGGTCCTTAAGTCCCTTTGGGTTTTTGGTTGACTTATAAAGAAACTGCACTACCATCAAGTCAGTCCTGACTCTTAGGAACCCTGTCTAGATGGTCTAAGACTGCAGATCTTTACAGAAGCTGACAGCTTCATCAATCTGCCTTCTCCCTCAGATCAGCTAGTGGGTTGGAAAGACAAGCCTTGTGGTTAACAGCCCCAGGCCTAACCCATGTCAACAGGAGGCATCTGTAATCACATATGATTGGTTCCATAGGGCTTGTTGGAAGAGTCCTACCTCTGAGTTAGACACAAGTCAATACAGAAAATTTAAAGGTTTTTCCCTTGCTTTTCTGCAAAAGCCCCACCCCAACCCTTTTTGTAATCAGTCGTGTTTCTAATACATAGATTTTTCATTAGAGATCAACTTTATGTCAATTGATTCTTTTTCTAGGCAGCTGTTTCAGAAAGACTAATATTTATGTAAATTATGTTTTTACTCTTCGAACAGGAAGTATTAAGCTTTTTTACCTTATACTGAAATACATGTAATTAAACTTAGATGCAGTTCTATCCATATACAAATAGATTTTCACACGCAATGAAGCATTACTTATCAGCTTGTCTTGGGTCCACCTAAACCATGACAGTTGGGAATTTTGTTATTTCATTCCCATGTCACCAAGCTGCAGAATTCTCATCTTTGATAGTGCTGAGATTTGAGTTTTTTTCAGTGATGATAAAGGGTTTTTATAATCAGCCATACTCTCATTCCTGGTCCTCTTGGGACTAACAGTATGCCATTTCTGTGATAACTGAGAGATGGTGTCTGAGCCATAGAATAAAGAGGATTAATTGTGCCATTCCAAATATGTCTGCTAACAGCTCTCTGGGAACCTGTCCCTCCTCCTGTAGCAATCTCTGGGGTCTGCTATTGCATTTTGGTTGGTCAGAAAAGCTCTTTGAGTTATGTGTAAATGATCCAGATAGAAAAGAGGCCAGGCCTCTGTTTTTCTGTTACCACATGTGATGTATGGGTTTTTACTCCTGCTTTCTTTTATAATTGGACTTTATGAAATCTGAAATTTTATAAAATTCCTAATCCCAGGCAGCTTAACCAAGGAGCCGGGTTCCCCCAACTAGCTCCCACTTGTGAAAACACTCCATTTTAAAGAACATGCTTCAATGTGCTTTAAAGCATAAGCAACAAGAGCATATTGCTACACTACAAAAACCCTGAAGTGAAGCTGGTGTTTTAAGCAAAGGAATGACTGGGATATGCTCAGTTGTGTTACGATCTCAACAAATAAACTTATTTTGGGGAGTGTGGAGCACTGCTTTGTTTTCTGGAAATCAAACTTTCCAGTGCTGTTAATGTGCTTGATAAACAGGTAGAATTATTTAGCCTCTATTTTAAAAACATTTTCATTTGGTAAAGCAGACAGTTGCTGTGTTGGCAGAAGTGTGAATTTCATTTCCTGTCTGTGGTGTGCCCCACTCATCCTGCCACTCAGACATTTTGTTTTAGCTTGTTCCCGTAATGCGAGAGAAACAAAGTGACCCACACCAGGGTAACATGTGCACACCGCAGATGTAACAAGAGACAAAGCTTGTGCAACAGACCACAGAACCCAAAGCTTTATTTAAAGATAAAAACAAAACAAAGTCAAGACAGCCCCTCCCAGCCAGCATGCAAAATTTTAAGTGATGTCTGAGAATTCTCAGGATGTTTTGCTTTTTTAAAAGAGCTGTGCCAGTCTGGTTGGCAAGTTACCGCAAAGGTTTATCCGCTTTATGCCACTTGGTTAACAAATTTAGAATTCAGTGAACATTATAGAGCTGAATTCATTTTGTTTACTCGTGGACTGCTCATAGCAACCTCATTTTATTACCCCTACTTTACAAAAAAGAAACTTAAGGCCCCAGAAGTTTCCCTCAGTAGGAAGTAGCAGAACCAGAATTTAAATCCCAACAGTCCGAGGATCCAAAACCCTCCCCTTTTCTGTTGTCTGTGTGTTCATTTTCAGTGCTTTCCCTCTTAATTGCAACTGTGTAGTATATATAGAATTGTGTGTGTGTGCGTGTGTGTGTGTGTGTGTGTGTCCGTGTCCAGAGCCTCCCCTGGTTTTATTTTTACTTCAGCCCACAAAGTCAGATTCCCTTTGGAATAGGGAAAAATTCTGAAACCAGTTCCCATCCTGCTCTTTGATTTCCTTCCATGGGTGATGTATTTTCTTTTAACTTTTTTCTTGTAGTATCAGCGAGAGCTTTCTGACTGTGAAAGGTGCTGCCCTTTTTCTACCCCGGGGAAATGGATCGTCCACACCAAGAATCAGCCACAGGCGCAACAAGCACGCAGGTAAAGCCCCACATACCCATTTCTGGTTACTTTGCCTTTTGTTCTGGTCTCAAGGGGTTACTACTTTATCTTTATTTCTTCTCCAACACTCATGGTGAAAGAAAGCATTGTTCTCTGCTCGAATTTTTTTCTCTCTCCCACATACCATATTTCTAGCACTTAGCAGGAAGACCTTACACACATAATTAAAAAACCCAGCGTCGTTGAATTGATTCTCACTCATTGCAACCAGGATGTTCTCTTGGCTGTATCTTTATAGAAGCAGATTCACAGGCTTTTCTTCCTAAGTGCCACTGGGTGGGGTTAGACCTTAGGTGAGTAGGCCAAGCATGCACCCATTTGCAGCCCAGAGACCTGACAGCTGTAATAAATGTTTAATAAATTTACACTGGGGCTGAGCCCCGGTGGCGTAGTGGTTGTGCGCGGGACTGCGGCCCACTGGGACGGAGGTTCAATTCCAGCAGTGGGGTTGGCCCTCCTACTCCCACCACCGCCGAGCAGTGATGCCCAAAAAATAATTAAATAAAAAATAAATTTACACTGGCTGTCAATGTTGCTGCTGGGCACCACTGAAGCAGATCCAATCCCCAATGACCTTCTGCACCTCTGAATGGGGCACTGCATGGTCCTGTGTCCTCCTCACAACAGACTGAGCCCCGATTGTAGCCATGGTGTCCAGCTCAGACTTCTCGTTTAAGTATAAAAGCATGTCCAGATGTTCCCTTGGAGTTTATGGAAATCTACTATCTCGTCGAATCAAAGATCAGGAGCCCTGGTAACACTGGCAGGTAAGCAGTAGGCTTCTAACTAAAAGCCACCCTGCGTAAGAAAGTTGAGGCGGTCTGCCTCTGAAAAGACTGACAGCTAAGGAAAACCCTATCTCTGTAGGCTAACAGTGAGTCAGCATTAACCTGACAGCAATGAGTTAGTGGGCACTCACAGATTAAATTTCTTGTTTCTATCACTTCTGTCGTGATGGTGAGAGAAGAGTGAGACTGTATTTTTTATTTTATTTTTTATTAAATCATTGTATATGGGGGCTCTTACAACTCTAATCACAATCCATACATCCATCCTTTGTGCCAACCACATTTGTACATTTGTTGCCACCATCATTCTCAAAATACTTGCTTTCTACTTGAGCCCTTGGTATGAGCTCCTCATTTTTCTCCTCCCTCCTCACCTTCCCTTATGAACCCTTGCTAATTTATAAATTATTATTACTTTCTCATGTCGTGCACTGACTTGAGACTGCATTTTAATTAAGCCAAATAAAAGTAAACACTGCCATTGCCATGATAATAAGCATCATATCACATACTGAAATACCAGCTTTTAAATGCTGTGATCTTGAATGTGTGCACACGAAAAAGACATACTTAGCACAGAAAATGTTTATAAAAGCAAGGAGTAACATTATCAAATAATCAATTATATGATTTGAGTAAATATATGTAAAAATCTGATTTTGACAGGCTACTAACAGTTACTGTAAATAAAAGCTTATTACATTTTGGGAGAGGATAGCAGGATTTGAAAGTCACGATGAGAACAGTCGTTAGAGAGACCCTCATCAGAGCTGTGTAAAGGACTTGCTTGTCCTCCATGCACCGCTTTGATGTGATGTGCCCAGCAGGAATGGAAGACATTGCCATCCGTATTCTGAAAGGAACAAAGAAAACAGCAGGCTCTAGAATGTATGGGGCAGAGGGGAAAGCCAGATAAACTAGACCCCATTGAGTCAGTAATTGAGTTTCGCTGATGAGTATATGTCAAAAGTAACTGAAATAATAGAAATCCTCATTTAAAAAAAAAATCAAAACGTAAAGTGATTGCTTCTCAGCATGCCCCTCATCTTAGGTCTGTATATTTCTCACGTCCATGTTTCTATCACTTGCACACCTACCTGAAGAATTCTGAGCTTTTCCACCTACTCCCTGCACACAAAAAGGGCAGTTTGGGCCATCTGGAGGGACTCAATTCCTGTTCCTTTACAGTGGTTGTCTGTTGAACAGAAATCTGTGATTTGGAAGTGTGCCCACTTCAGGTGTGTTAAAAATTTTATATTAGCCCTGACCTCTGAATCATTTTGGTCCATGACAACAAAAGTATCCCCGTTTTTTGAATTTGTCCTATTGAGACAAGTCTATTACAGCGAGAACTTACCTGCGGCCACCCCTTGATTGGAGAGGCATGTATAAAACATGCTTTGTTTGGAATAAACCTGTGTAGGTGTGAACTGGAACCCAAGCCATGAGGCTTTTTTATGCCCCTTGGATTTGACTGGATACAGTGAGGTTTCTTTTGAGTTTTGTATTTTCCACCATGTTAACGGCCATCTTGCTTCTAGTTTGCCCTCATCTAGCTGCAAATGTAGCAGCTCAGAGTTATATAATCTTGTCTCCCTGGACAAGTATTATCCTCCCACCCAAACACTGTATGTAGCCAGGGAACATTTTTTAAAGAAAAAAGTAGCCTTTGGTTAAGCTTTCTAAAATCTTTCCCCTCAATGCCTATCACACACACACAAAAAAAAAAAACCACGCTCGCATACACAAAAAACAAGCACTTCCCTTAAAAAATTTGAATGCACAGAGGAAGTAGCCAGAGTTAAGCTTGGTGTTTCTGTTTGGTGTGGCTCTTGGTCACTTACAGTAAAAAGATGAAAAATTATTGGTTTAAACACAGTTTGTTGGACTAAGATGGTGGCCAAGTTGCTCGGTGACATGTAAGTGAGGTCAGTGACTTTGCAAGTTTCTGGCCCTGGTTGACTTCATACTTCCAAACTCAGTCCCCCCACACCCGACCCTCAGACTTCTGCTGGATATTGTTCACTTAGCTTTCACCATTCTAAAAAAAACAAACAAACACAGCGTTAACACACACTGAATGGGCACGGTTTGTGATCCAGAACAGATGAGACCGCGTGAGTATAAATGCGGCATGTAAAAGCCAGACCTTCACACATGCTGGAGCTGCCCCCGCTGAGTTCACAGTACCCGAAAAGGTGGCAGCAGAATCAAGAGCACCTCAAGAACTTGCCGTATCTGATTGTACTCTCTTCTTAAGTATGTTTCTAGAACTAGTTAGAACTTTTTTTCTGGGTAATAAATAAAAAATTATAGGTGACTGGTAACTTTTAAAAAACTTTTTTATCATGTGCTGTTGATTATTAGGCATAAGAGGAAATACTAACTTATAAATCTTTAGTTCAAAATTCATTCAGGTACTGCTGATTTGACAACACTTTTGGTTTTTGTTTTTTTTTTGTTGGGGGGGGGGTGACATCACTGCCCTCTGGCGGTTGTGGGAGCTACCCAGTGCTGCTCCTGACAGCCACCGCTAGATTTGAACCTCCAAGCCTAAGGGCCGCAGTACCACACTCAATCACTTACGCCACCGGGGCTCAGCCCCGACAACACTTTTTTTTGGTGGGGGGGGTGGTGGTTATCACTGCTCTCTGGTGGTGGGAGTAGGAGGCCCAGCCCCACTGCTGGAATTGAACCTCCATCCCCGTGGGCTGCAGTCCCACACACAACCACGACACCACCGGGGCTCAGCCCCCGACAACACTTTTTATGTAAAATCATTCAGCATTATTTTCAGTGCATAAAACAGAAAAAAAAAAAGTTTTCCTGGCTTTCCATGAAGCTTCACAAGTTTTAAGAATTTACTATAGGTTACAGAAATAGTACTTGAGTTATTTAACTCAAAGCATTAAAAGTAAAAATCTCATTTTCCTATTTTTAAACCATGAATGTTAATCTTATTCAAGAACCTTATTCTAAAGAGATCAAATTCTAACCTTTGAAGCAGATTATGTGAAGAATAAGTGGATACTTTACCTTGGTAATCAAAGAAAATAGTATTATTTTAAAAGTAAGAAAGTGAATTCCTTTTTTTTTCTTTTTTTTAATCATTTTATTGGGGGCTCATACAACTCTGATCACAATCCATATATCCACCCATTGTATCAAGCACATTTGTACATTTGTTGCCATCATCATTCTCAAAACATTTGCTTTCCACTTGAACCCTTGGTATCAGCTCCTCGTTTTTCCCTTCCCTCCCCACTCTCCTTCCTCGTGAACCCTTGATAATTTATAAATTATTATTATTTTGTCGTATCATTTTTTTCTTTTTATTTTTTTATTCAGGCATCACTGCCCTCTGGTGGTGGGAGTAGGAGGCTCAGTCTTTGCTCCTGTGGAGCTGGAATTGAACCTCCATCCCAGTGGGCCGCAGTCCTGTGCACAACCACTATGCCACCGGGGCTCAGTCTTATTTTGTCATATTTTACACTGTCCAGCATCTCCCTTCACTCACTTTGCTGTTGTCCATGCCCCAGGGAGGGGGTTCTATGTAGATCCTTATCATGGGTTCCCCCTTTCTACCCCTCCTTCCTTCCACCCTCCCGATATTGTCACTTTCACCACTGGTCCTGAAGGGATCATCTGTTCTGGATTCCCTGTGTTTCCAGTTCCTATCTGTACTCATGTACAAGGGGAAACGATATTAAGGCATTAAAATCTAACAGAAATCTGGAACTTAACTACTAGCAGTGGCAAGAAATACATAGGGAAATGTAGGGGAGGAATCTTAATACCAGAACACCTAAACCCATTGCCACCAAGTTGATTCTGACTGATAGCAGTCCTGTATAGGATTTCTCATATAAATCTTTTTTCTTTTTTGGGGGGGGGCATCACTGCCCTGGTGGTGGGAGTAGGAGGCCCAGCCTTTGCTCCGTGGAGCTGGAATCGAACCTCCATCCCAGGGGGCCGCAGTCCCTCACACAACCACTACGCCACCGAGGCTCAGCCCCTCATATAAATCTTTTTTTTTTTCCTCATATAAATCTTTATGGAAGCAGATAGCCTCCTTTTTCTCCCGTGGAGCAGTCAGATTTTGGTTCTGAATTGCCCACCTTGAGGTTTAACAGTTCAGCACTTAGCCGGCAGTACCACCAAAGCTCCTTAAGAGTACCAATAATAAAGTGCCAATAAAACTGTGTAGAAAAAGAGAGAATGCCAACGGATTGTCTCTGTTGGTCTCTGTGACAAACAGGCTCTCCGTGGGAAATACCGTGTTCCTTTTTGCTCTGGCTAGTTAGAATTTTTCAGTGACCAAGAACTTTCTTTGTATACAAGTCATTAAGGTAGAATGACTTTCACTCTATTTACATTAGAATGGAGATTAATAATCCTTGTTTTGTAAATTTTACCAGGCGATCTCCAACAGCATCTTCAAGCAATGTTCATTTTACTCCGCCCAGAAGACAATATCAGACTGGTAAGTCTTCTCATAACTCTGTTCCTCAGAAGACTAAAATAGCTGACATCAAACAGTCATCTTATGCTCTATCCCAGGGGTAGGAATAAATCGAATAGGAAAAAGGAAATAGCATGACTGACCTTGACAGCCACGTGGCGTCACCCAGGAGCTCCACCAGGAAAACTCATCATAGAGGCCTGTTGAATGAACTAGTCCCTGCCTTGAAACTTTGGACTGAGGACTCGGGCGGGTACTGTGTTGGGAGAGGAAGCAGAGAGTGCCTGCCCCGGGGCTGTGGCACCGAGGGAACCCCTGCGTTGGTGGGTGTCCAATGGAAAGAGACCCAGAGTCACCGTATATTTAGTACCTCTATGGCCCCCTTGCAGTGATAGGGCAGGTCTTGATCTGTTGGATAGGGATCTGCGCTTCTAAGAATTGATCCTGGAAGATTTCCCGTCCCCATCTCTATGCTCAGAGTAATCAGAACTCAATTGATTAGGAGACTGGACTATATGATGCAACAAGTCATGGGGCTTGTCTCTCGGTGGAATTGTACTCAAATGAGCTCCTCAAACGGACAGTGCGGTCTGTGTCATTGGAAAATGGTTGATGGCTATCAGTTATAACCCAGGGGGATGATTGACCATGTTTTCCTTTTTGTTTCTTTAGTTTGTGTTTTTCTGCCTTGGTTTGTTGCTGTTGGTAGTGGTGGTGGCCTTTTTTTTTTTTTTAAATAAGTCATTTTATTGAAGGCTCGTAGAACTCTTATCACCATCTATCCATCCACCCATCATGTCAAGCACATTTGTACATTTGTTGCCATCATCATTTTCAAACCATTTTCTTTCTACTTGAGTCATTGGTATCAGCTCCTCATTTTCCCCCCTCCCTCCCTCATGAATCCTTGATTTTTTTTCATGTCTTACACTCACTGATGTCTTCCTTTACTCACTTTTCTGGTGTCCTTTCCCCCCACCCCACGTTCCCCTTAACCTCCTGGTATGGCTACTTTCATGGGTTTATCTGTCCTGGACACCCTGTGTTTCCAGCTCTTCTCTGTACCCATGTACATACTCTGGTCTAGCCAGATTTGTAAGGTAGAATGGGGGTCATAATAGTGGGGGGGGGGGCATTACAGAACTAGAGGAAAGTTGTATGTTTATTAGTGCTATACTGCACCCTGACTGGCTCGTCTCTTCCTTGTGACCTTCTGTCAGGGGATGTCCAGTTGCCTACAGATGGGCTTTGAGTCTCTACTCTGCACTCCCCCTCATTCACAAGAAGATTTTTTGTTCTGGGTCTTTGATGCCTGATATTTGATCCTATCGACACCTCCTGATCACACTGGCTGCTGTGCTTCTTCCATGTGGGCTTTGTTGCTTCTCAGCTAGATGGCTGCTTGTTTGTCTTCAAGCCTTTAAGACCCCCAGACGCTGTATCTTTTGTTAGCCCTACACCACCAGCTTCTTTCAAGTAGTGGTGGGCTTATGGGTCTGATTTTGCCATAATATGACCACCAAAATAAATGCGAGTCCCATGACTCTGGACAGGCAGGTGGATTCTGAGTTCCCACTTAACTATAGTCCCAATACAAGAGGAGTTAGTTCTGATAACATGGCCCTGCACGATACTTACCTTCATGAAATGGTCAGTGAAAACAAAGGTGCTACAGCAAAGTGTGGTGCAGAAAGCAAATGGTACTGGCTCTCAATTTAAACTAAAGGCTTGTGGGCTGAGCCCCGGTGGCGTAGTGGTTGTGCGCGGGACTGCGGCCCACTGGGTTGGAGGTTCAAATCCAGCAGTAAGACTGGGCCTCCTACTCCCACCACCAGAGGACAGTGATGCCCCCACAACAAACCAAAAAAAAAAAAAAAAGGGAAAAAAATAAACTAAAGGCTTGTATTTAAACAAGCAGCTATCTTAAGTGTGAGGAGTCAGCGAAGTCCACATGGAGGAAGCACACCAGTTTATGTGATCCGAAGATGAGAATAGCAAAACCCAAATATGACAAAAGGAAAAGGGTCAGAACGGGCTGAGCCCCGGTGGCGTAGTGGTTGTGCGTGGGACTGCGGCCCACTGGGACGGAGGTTCAATTCCAGCAGTGGGGCTGGGCCTCCTACTCCCACCGCCGGAGAGCAGTGATGCCCAAAAAAAAAAAAAAAGAAAGAAAGAAAGAAAAGGATCAGAGCTTAAATTGTAAACATGCAATTTATAGAAGGCTTTGGAGGGCAGGGAGGCCAGGGAAGCCCAAAAGCCATCTGAAGAGTGTCTAGTCAAGTTAAGTCTCTGGCAAACCCCCTTTAGCCACAGGCAGTGGACTCAGTCAAACAGCATTGCTATCAAACAGATCATTGTAAACTTGATACTTGGTCAGTGGACCTCCCTCTTGACCCATCCTGCGTCTGTTCCAGGAACAAGCATTTCTTGCTTGTTCTGTGACGAAACATTTTGCCCTGACTTTAAATATTAGTGGTGGTCTTTTCTTTCTTAATTGTTATTTGTATTTTTATATTGTTATTATTATTATTATTTTAGCCTTGCCGTTTTGTTTTTATTGTTTCTCTTGGGTACCCAGTTTGTGATGCACAAAAAGAGTAGATGCATGAATTGTGATAAGAGATGTGAGAGCCCCCAATAAAAATATTTTTTTTAAAGAGTAGATGGACAGAGATAATAACTAAAGCAATGGTTTATTGGAACTGTGGAGCAGGTGGGGAGGGTGAAGGGATCTGGGAGCAAACAGTGAATCTGGGAGTTGGGGCAAGGGAGCACTAGAGCTGATTGTGATTATGTGTGTACAACTCATTTGAAAAGCAATTTAACTATAGAACTATATGATTTGCAAGTATTATATCAAGAAAACCATGAGAGAAAAAGAGAAAGAAACGTAATTTGACCATTGGTTACCACAGGGGAAGGGAAAAGAATTGGCACGTAGGTGGCTTTAAATCTATGTCCGTGGTAGTGGTATAATTTGGAAAAGGCTATCAAGAGTGGTTGTACAACACGAAAAGTATAATCAGTAGCACTATATTATACAAGTAGAAGTTGTGGATTTGGAGAATGTTCTCGGTGTATATATTTTTGCCACAATTAGAGAAACTTTATATATGAGTAACAATGACCACAAGAAAGAAAATTGTCTAGAATTGAATATGGTGACAGTTGTACAACTCTTGGTGATATGATTGAATTATTGTATGATGTGGGTGGAATACTAATAAAACTGTCTAAAAACAAAGAAGTAGTATGACTCCATCATCCAGGAATTTAGATGAGCTAATATGAAGTCATTTGGAATATTTTGATGGTTAAAATTGTTGGTAAGCACCAGATTGAAAGGACTGAGCATAGTGACAATTGAAGTTCTGCAAAGGGAGAGAGAACTTGGGCAGTTAATGTAGTTGAGGAAAGTTGGATACAAAAAGCTGGGCTAAGTATTTAGTGGGCTCCTAATTTACAATAATTTTATCATTTACATAGTACATATACTTTTATCATTGTTTCTCATTTCTTCACTATTATCTTCCTTATAATATCTTTAATAAAAATAGAAGTGAGCATGTTTCTTGGTGGTAAGTGAAAGAATTTGTCTGTGACCTACTTCGCTCATTTACATTTCCTGTCGGACCCTAATTTAACTGGACTAGGCCTCCAGTTGCAGTAGTGATCCATTACAGATTTTTTGAGTCAGAATCTCAAGGGGCAACTATAATATTTAGGGAAGAGTCTATAGAAGCTAATAAGAGACTGGAGGAAGGGGAGGCTATCTTAAACCAGAGAGACCAGTTGGGTACTTAAGTAGTGCATTGAATAGAGTAGCAGTTCTCAACCTCTAGGTCTTGACCCCTTTGGGGCTTGAATGACCCTTTCAGAGGGTTGCCTGGTTCATTACAGTAGCAAGATTACAGTTAAGAAGTAACAACAAAAGTAATCTTATGCTTGGGGGGCACACCACAACATGAGGAACGGTATGAGAGGGTGGAGGCATTAGGAAGGGTGAGAACCACTGCTCAAGAGTGTGATAATGAGCCCTTTAGGTTAGGGTGGTAACTTGGAAATTGAGGGAGAACCACCAAACGCTTGGCAGTCTCTTCCATTCCGTGCACACGGCAGTCCTTCACCGAC